>SMJT01000055.1:799086-833614 GCA_004349715.1 Crucihimalaya himalaica | reverse complement strand
TCACCTTTTTTCCGTGATTTTGTATATCTATAAAATCCATCGATAAGGATAATGCTTGATAAATAACAAGAACGTATTGTCCCTGACTCATGTCAAATTGGAGATGTCATTCCCTCCATCATTTTTTACCAGTGATGGCTACATTTAATAGTAACATCTCATTTTTTTTCTGAAGAAGCAAAACAAGGTGGAACCTGTCCCATTTCGTTGGATGTGATCCTATATTGAATATTTATCTCCTATTATATAATAATACATATTATTTGTTCATGTGCATTGGGATTTGATTTACTCATCTGTAGGATGCTTGGACATTTCAAAATCGTATGTTCGTTAATCGTGCCAAACCAGAGGCGTTCTATTGTGAGCAATATTTAGCTGAAGTGTGTAACATTTTGTCAATGTATCATTGAGGGAGATAAACACGATTTTAATCGAATTAGTGGGTTGATGATCCGTTCCTACGAACTCACAGATAGTATAAGAATCGAACTCTAACTGAGTTATTTTTCCAAACTCTGAAGATTTTTTGGAGCTGGTTCATATTCATACTCTTAGTCATGTAGAGAGGGCTAAGCACATCGACATATATTGGTCAATTGTCAAACTCTTGATCACTTACGAGAGTTAAGTGAATTCCGCATTCAATAACAATATAGTTATTTTGTCTTGATCTTCCCTAAAATAAGCTATGTTTTGTTGTATAATAGGAAATTTAGAACTGGAGCTAGCAAGGAATTAAAATCTCGTCAGAGTAAGGAGACGTCTGCTTTAGACATCGAACAAAGAAAACACTAAATTTTGCAATAGATGGTGAAAGAGGGGTAGAGAAGAAGTTGATTGTGGATACAATATCACTGATGATTTACGATGACTTAGCACTCGGTCCATCAGAAAAAGTTTTGAAGTATTCAACTACAATATCAAATGCTTGTAAATTTCGCCACAGTAACAAGAGAGGATGGCCTAAAAACACAAAACTTGTGGTGTTTAATGTAGCCTGCTGAAACAATGAGTTATGCAAAGCTCTCGTAGATCCTAACCCCTAGAGCAGGAGATGTAGCATAGCTATGGAAAATTGGTTTGAAGTTATAGAGTTGAACTATTATGAGACTTCAATTGGTATTGTTCAAGTGCATGTGGGCTGATACGCGCAATGAACGAGGATATAAAACGGATGCCTATGGTCATGAGAATGTAAATTTTTCACGCTTGTTAGGAGAGAGGAGATTAATGAATGAATATGGACATATGTTTTGGCTTCCACAAGCAAGCAATAGTATATTACGTTGAAGACCCTCAGAGAAAGAGTGGAGTTTCGTATGAATGTCCAGCTGAGAAGATGTATATGATATGGTGTATCTAAGATAGTTTCTGATGAAGTTAAGCGTCCAAGCTGCAATGGGCGCATCACCCAGCTCGGGAACAAACGCTTGAACGCCATCATAGTTACCATGACTTAACTTAAAATTATGTTGAAATTCATTAAATATACTTGTTGTTGCATACATATTATTTATCCTCTTTTTAAATAGATGAAAATTATTTTATCAATGAATTTAGTGTTAATTGTATATAAACATTGTGGCTACTGGTTCACAATTTTTCATTATAATTCTGATTTTTCAATGGGTTTACAAACTTAATTTGGCTCTTATGTATTCTATGTAGGATGGATGGACTCTTTCATGGATTCAGAGACACAGTCACCAGTGTGATTTGCACTATTTGGAGAGGACTTACAATTCCCTTCTGACTTGCTCAGGAATGCCAAAACTTTCAAATGGAAAATTCAATTGACAGGTGATGTGAAAATTATTGCTCTCTTAATTTTAAACTATTACCCTGAGACCATACGTACTTGAATACCCATCTTATGATATATTTGTATCAATTAGATGCTGAAGAAACATAGAAGACGCAGATGCTGACGATAAACCAGGAGATGTTTGGAAGTTACGGGATCACAAGTGATTGTTCATTTCGATGAAGATAGTGGGTCAACCTGATGAAGATTCTGGGAGGTTACTGGGATCGTGGTGACGTCAATTGAGTACTGATATTAATTTGTTACCCATTAACTTACAGTGATTGGAGAGTATTCGCTCCTCACAGAAAAGACAAAGGCATGGGAAAGTAATCCAGGTAAACCCTAACTTATTTTAAGTTATTTGTCTATTTATTAAGTTCTATAGTGTTATTTTTTGTCATGCCTACCGAACTATTACTAACAAAAGTTCTCTTAATCATTTGTAGAGAAAGTTTTGGTTTGATGACCTAGAAAGAGAGAGAATTATGTGATGAGTGTATTAGGGAGCAGATGCAAGGAATTTAAATTACGTCTTTGGAGGGAGTACAAAAGCGTAATGATAAGGCAGGAACAATAGAGAATATTCCCAAAACTTTCCTGAAGATCAATGGCGTGACTTTTGTTTGTATGAGATTCACTGATAAGTTGGAGGGTATAGTTAATAAATTGCTTAATCAAGTATTTAAATAGTTTTGAATTAAAGTAACATTTTTATCAACATTTGATTGCAAGAGATGAGAAGTCGAAATATCGAAAGTCGAGCACCATACCACGCCTCTTTATGTGGAGAAAGAAGTTTGCAAGGAAAAGACGTGAAATGGTGAGTAACTACGATTATTATATATTGTTTATTTATTATATATGTTAATTGTTTTGCTTTTTCTCTACTCTTTATTAATTCAGATATGTTAATTGTTTGGTTTTTTTGAGCTCACTTGTCACGCTTCGTTTGATTCCTAATTTAATAAAAAATTATCTTGGTGTTTATCAAACTGATATGACAGAAACCATTATTGTAAAACAGATGCCTTTTTGGGTGTAGCATGTTTTCGTTGATAGGTTGCAACTTTAATCATTTGAATTAACTCTAACTTGAGGCATAACATCAATAACATTGAGTTTATTATAGCTAGAAATGTTTTGCCATTTTTCTCTGATAGAAAGATAATGAATCTGTTAAATATCAGTGCTAGTTTCAAGTGAAGCTTTGAGTCATTTGACAGGAATTTTGGTGTGTTGTGTAAGGACTTGAGCTTGAGTGTCTTCCTGCTTGCATATATGATTGGAAGTGTACAAACTAATATTGTATAATGATTATGCATGTGCTCTTAATCAGAAAAACTTGACTGGAAAAACACCAAGCCGAGCAGAGTTCTTCATCGAGACTCGCAAGAATCTGACGGAAGTTATGTATCTGAGGATGCTAAAAGCTTGCGGTTAGTTTTTATAATAAATAATTTCTCTGTCTGTTTTGAATAATATAAATTGTTTATAGGTAGTTGATTCAGGAAGAACTTTTATTGGTGAGCCTGAAAATATGTAGTATGTTAGAGCATAAAATGGAAAGAATGATTATAATATGAGTTTTTCTTGTTAATTGGACATGAATTAATCTATTTATTGTCGTTACCAGGATGAGCTTACACTTTTGTTGTCCCAAAATACATCAACGCAAATCTCAAGAAATGTCACAGCTAGTTTGGATGACGAATATTCCCGAGTGTTTGGTCCAGAGAGATCTGGAAGAGTACGTTGTGTTGGTCGTGGACCTACACCCTCAAAGTTATTCAAACGCTCTACTGCAGCAAGAACTGAGGCTGCGAATGCTGAAGCTGCTCAGATGCTAACAAAGATGATAGCCTTAGAGAGTGATGTAAAAAATATGACCGGAATTATTCAACAACTACTTAATGCTAGAACTAGCAATCAGGTAATATTTGGCCGGTCATCTTTTTATTTTCAGATTAAGTGGCACTCTTATTAATGTATCGAGGAATAACTTTATTAATTTTAGGCTATTCCATGGACAACTTATGCGAATATACTAAACTCGTCAACTTCTCAGGTAAATATCATTTGGTAGGTTTTAATTTCATGAAAACTAAGTTTATAGATGATTGATACACTCATGTCTTGTTATATATATATATATATGTTTCTTTTTAGGGAAGAGGAGATGAAGTCAATGAAAACCACAACATCAATGGTCTCAACGGCAATGGTATGAATGACAATGGTCTTAGCAGCAATGGTCTCAACGGCAATGGTATGAATGACAATGGTCTTAGCAGCAATGGTATGAGCGTCGATGGTCGTAACTAGCACATCATCATGCTTTTCATCAACTAATACTTTAGTTTATCTCTCTCGTAGTCTCTTAGGATTTGACTTGATTTGGTTTCTATTAATGTGTTATACATTTGACCAGTCATGTGTTCTCGTATTCTCGTAGGATTTGGCTTGATTTGGTTTCTATCAATGTGTTATACATTTGGTTAGTGTGTTTTAGTGGATTATTTGTTTTGGCTTTTAATATATGATAATATACTAATTTGCAATACAAATATAAATCTTAATTTAATATTTTAATTAATTTTTTTTTTGAAATGTCATTTATAAATGATGTAAAAACATCACGTACTATACGATAGAATAAAAGTGATGTTACAATGATGTATTAATGTCATTTATAAATGTGACACATATTATCATCACTTAAGTGAATGATACATATATTATCATCAGTTATTGATAAGTGATACAATTTTTACAATCACTTGAAAAAGTGATACGAATTTTAATGTCACTTATTTATAATTGATATAATTATTACATCAATTAAAAGAAACTGATTCAAATAATTATATCAGTTGTCGAAACTGATTTAAATATTAACATCATTTATATTGATTGATGCATTGGTTTAGCGTCATTTGTAGTAAGTGACACATATTAACATCAATTAGAACAAATGATGAAATTAGTTGCATAAATTGCTAAAATTGATACAAGATATTAGAGTCACCACTTCCAGAGTCATTTATTTTAGTGATGCGAATTCGTTTGTATCAATTAAAAAATGATATAAACATGTAATATAAATGACTTAACACACCTCGTATCTTGTAGTGAAGGTTGAGTTCAAAACAAATAAATTTGCAGAGAGATTGAGAATAGAGAGAGAAACAAGAGAGGTAAAATCAAGGAAAAATGATTTCAAAGAGGCAACTACCGGATATATCAATTTCAGAGATTTTTTGATTATAAGTATAAAAATTTATGGTGTATTTTTTTTTTGTAGATTTTTTGTCTAAAATAATTTTTTTATAAAAATAAAATATATTAAATTCGTAAATACCAAATAAATAAAGTTGAACTATGTCGAGCTGAATTTGGTGTCTCAAACTCTTATAAGCAAATATTAATGTTGAAAACACTCCAGATGTGAGAAACAAAATTTGAAGATATTCAAAATTCAAGAGATAATATTTGAGAATTAACCAAAGATGTTGTCATTTGGAAATACTAAGATTTTGTTGCAAAAATGAAGAACACAACGACTCAGAGATTACACCAACTAGATTGTTGTAAGAGTAAAAAAAAATTGTAATGAATGAGAAACGTCTCCAAACTCAAGTGTGATCCAATATGTGAGTTGTTATGAGAAATGTCCAAAATTTGTTAGAATTTAATTTCACATAAAGATTTCAAAATTTTCTGAAAGTTATTGTAAAAAAGATTCAAGATTTTGATGTTACAATTGATGAGAGATTCAAGATAACTCTTAAGATATTATTTCATAGAGAAATTGAGATACGACAAAGAATCGCATGAATAAAGAAAAAACGGAAAATTGAACTGGCGATTTTGTTGTTTAGAGATGTCAATACCTGAAAAATTAATTTTAAGATGTTTTGATTACAAGAATAATAATGTATGCATGTATTTGTTTTAATATTTTTTGTTTAAAACAAAAAAATAAACAAAATATTTTAAATTAATAAATAGAAAATAAATAATATAAAATAAATTATTTTAACAAATTCCTGCAGCGTAGCGCGGATATTTATCTAGTATTAAAAATACTACGATCTTGATGACTGGGACTACCAATCTACACTTGCTTAATTACAAGAAAATCTAGATTTGAAGGCTCTTATTCCCTAAACAAGAGATATGATCACTCAAACCCGGTTAACTTGATACCCGGTTTAACACTATGGAGGATATAAAACCAAACCTATATATAAACCCGAGGTGAAAATTCGTCAGCACCAAAATTGAATTTCTCCGAACCTAACGGAAGCCACGTTGGGTTACTTAAGCTCTGACTCTACCTCTCTCTAGACTCTATTTGGACTTTCTCTTTGGTCCTTCAAACTAAAAAATGTCTGAAACACTTTAACCCATACACACAGTTACTTTTGTCTCTTTGTCTCCTTAATTCCCTCTCTTTTTTTTTGTTTCCATCAGATTTATTGCTTCTTATTTTTTAATTTCAACTCAATATCATTACATAACGTAAAGATGGAAAAAACCCTTTTCTTCCTGGGATCTATAAAATTGATGATATATAAATGGATATAATCAACTTTTTCCCTGAATTCACTCTAAAAAATCTCTTCTTTATTATTACCTACCAAAACCAATAAATTGTTTGTTAGCAATTTTAGTGAAAAAAGAAAGTTTTTATATATTAAATCTTTGTTATGTTTTCTTCTGTCTTTGGTTGATTTTAGCTGTAAAGGTCCACACACCACACCATTGCCCACAAAACTGACCCCTTTCTTGACGTCTCTCTTATGTGACTTTTGATTTGAATTATGTATAAAAATTGTTTCTTCTTCTTCTTCTTAGAATTTGCCTTTTGTTTGAAAGTTTTAATGATGGTTTAGTGGGTTTTTATTTTTTTCCTATTCAATTTTATTATTATCTGGGTTTGGTAGGATTTTTCTAATTCTTTCTTTTGATATTTCCTTGAGAGATGTGAAAGTTTCAATTTTGATCATTTTTCTGGATTGGAATTGGATTATCTCTCTCTCAGAGGCATGTCACCTGTTGCTAAAGTCTCTGAGTTTCACAGAGAAGGGAACGACTGGTACATACCTCTTTCTCCCTCTCTGTGTGCATGTATGTGTTTGTTTATGCAAATTTCAGTTCATGGGTCCTGTCCTAACTTCATTCAATTGTCCAAATTTATGATGTCGGTAGCCCAGGGACCTTAAAGTTTGTAACTTTTTTCAATTCCTCACTTGCCAAATCAATCCAAAGATGCTTAATGGGAAATTTTGAATCTTGGCCTGGAAAACAAATGAACATACTCATATCTCGATAATATATAAGATGGAGGTTCCCTAAGAAATTTGTACTTAGAAATCTTTTAAAAAAGCTTGATTTTAAATATGCAGGTTTTGCAAAACAGGGCTGTCAAGTGATATCACTGTTGTTGTGGATGATGTGAAGTTCCATCTTCATAAGGTATATAGCTTTTTGGTTATTCTTTGATGCTTTGCTTTTTTCCTGCGTTTGGTATCTCATTCTTTTGTTTCTTCTGTAAGTATGTATTTGATCGTTAAGCGGTAGAATTTGTGTGAATCTCTGAGAAAAAACTAGGAAGTTTATCATCATAGGAACATTGCTGGATTTAGCTAGGTGGTTCTTAGTATGATGATTTTAGGAACAAAAATGATCAAGGCTCAGTTTTGCGACTGGGTAAAAAGATAAGTCTAGTAGGTGCTTACTTGTTTCCATTAGTCGACTTGTGGAAACAATTAGATCATGTTAAGCTACATAGATTCAGCTACCAGTTATGTGTATACCTTTGTTATGGTTGTGTAAGCATGTAACGACATGTATGTTATGTTTATTGAAATATATATATCTATGTTATATGCATCTTTCAGCTCGTGTGATTAGTAGCAACTGTTTGAAAAGAACTATAAGAGTTATGTATGTGTGTATTTGCAGTTTCCATTAGTTTCAAAATGTGGAAAGCTAGCTCGGATGTATGAAGATTCTAAAAGCACCGATAAGAAATCTCTCTGGACAACAGTGCTTGAAGAGTTCCCTGGTGGCGCAGACAATTTTCTGATAGTTGCTAGATTCTGTTACGGGGCTCGAGTAGATTTCACCTCAAAAAACTTAGTTTCTATACACTGTGCAGCTGAGTACCTCGAAATGACAAATGAGTACGGGGAAGATAACTTGATTTCCCAAGCTGAAACATTTTTGCACAAATACGTGCTTCGCAATTGGAAAGACTGTATCTTGGCCTTACAAAGCTGCAATCCGGTGTTGAAGAGTGCAGAAAAGCTTCAGACAATACCAAAACTCATGAACGCTGTGTCCACAATGGTGTGTACTGACCCGAGTTTGTTTGGATGGCCCATGATGATGTATGGTACATTGCAGAGTCCGGGTGGAAGCATTTTATGGAATGGAATAAACACTGGGGCGCGAATGAGAAGCTCAGGTTCGGATTGGTGGTATGAAGATATATCTTATCTTAGTGTAGATTTGTTTAAAAAGCTCATCAAGACTATGGAAACAAAAGGTATACGTGCGGAAAGTTTAGCCGGTGCTATGATGTATTATGCGAGAAAGTACTTGCCGGGTTTGGGACGGTGGCAGAGCGGAACAAGTGGCAGCAGCAAAAGCAGAACAAGAGTTGTGAATTTTAGTTTGGCTTCGCCCTCCTCTATGTCTCCTGTTGATCAGATTGCTTTGCTTGAAACCATTCTTAGCCTGCTACCTGAAAAGAGAGGAAGATCCTTCTGCAAGTTCTTGTTAGGTCTCCTTCGCGTTGCTTTCATTTTGGGATATGATGGGAATTGTGTAAAGAAGTTGGAGAAAAGAATAGGGATGCAGTTGGAGCTTGCAACACTGGAGAATCTTTTGATTCTTAACTATTCTGATTCGGAGACGCTATACAATGTAGATTGTGTAGAAAGAATAATTCGCCATTTTGTATCATCATCATCATCATCATCCTCACAGTTAACTGAGTTCTCTCCTCCATCTTTGGATCCAGCGACGTCTCCTTCTTCAGCGCCCTTAAGGAAAGTGGCAAAGCTGGTCGATAACTACATGGCAGAGGTTGCTTCTGATGTGAATCTGAAACCGGACAAGATGCGGTCTCTTGCAGCAGCACTTCCAGAATCTTCAAGACCCTTGTACGATGGTCTATACAGAGCATTTGATATTTATTTCAAGGTTGGATCATACTCAAATCTCCCGTTCTTTAATGTTTTTCTCCAAAAAGATTCAATATTGAATATGAATCTGATTTTGTCAGGAGCATCCATGGCTATCAGATAAAGACAAGGAACAACTCTGCAACATCATGGACTACCAAAGACTCTCCATTGACGCTTGCGCTCATGCTTCCCATAACGATAGGTTACCGCTTAGAGTTGTTCTTCAAGTTCTCTTCTTCGAACAAATGCACCTCAGAACCGCTATTGCAGGCGGTCTCAATGTTCCAAACACCGAAACAGCTCATGCACTGATGATCCCTGGTGGAAGAACGGGACAGGGGATAGTTCAGCGAGATGGTTGGGTGACCGTTGTGCGCCAAAACCAGGTTTTAAAAGTTGACATGCAGAAAATGAGATCACGGGTTGGTGAACTGGAAGAAGAGTTTCAAAGTATCAAGCAGGAGATGAAGAAAAGAGTGAACAAGTCCTCTAGCTCAATGAGCTCACCTCGTCTGGTCAAGCTCGGCTGTAAGTTCCTTCTTCCACGAGCCTCTGATGCCAAGAATGATACAGTCCAAAGCTCAGTGTCCAGCACTCCCAGATCTACTACCGCTGACCACGCACTCCCTCGTTCCTCCCGCCATTCCAAACACCGTAAAAGCTTCTCCTTTTTCGGATAATCCTCTTCCAAAAACACATATCATCCTCTCTTCTCTTCCCTCGAGCAAGTTTATCTCTTTTCCCTGGAAAGCCAGCCAAAAGTTCCTCCCTTCTTTGGGAACTAACCTAAAACGAGTTTACTTCGTATCAACGGGAAAAGGGCCCAAGAACAGAAGCTGGCCATTTGAAGAAGAAGAAGATGATCTCTTTCTGCTCTGCAAAGCGTTCTGTGTTCTTTGTCCCGCTTCCGTTAAGAGTATTTGCCGCGGTTTTTCTCCCCAGGTAAAAGCATTGAAGACTCTTACCATCAAAGTTGATAGAGTTTCACTGATCTTGGTGTTTTTTTGGATATGGATATACACGATCCAAGTACATAACAAGAGGTAGGATCTATAGACCAAAAAAGGGTATAATTCTTGTCTTATTTGTGTTTGAATATATGTAGATGTGTTGTTGTAACTATCTATGAGTAAATCTTTTTTGTTTTATCTGTAGATTTTACAGGCATGTTACTGTTTTGTCAAATATTATAGAATCTTTTTTACTCTTCACTTGCATTGTAACGTTGATTATATACTTTTACAGTTAATGCTCAACGAAGATTACAGAATAATTAAACAAATTTAACAAACATTTTCGAGGTTAAAAGATAAATAAAATACTAAGAAACTAAAAGGGAAATAAATTTCAGAATAAAGGATCCCATTTGGGGATTCTCCATTATATTAACAAGAGAGCTTAGAATTGAAGCTTGATAGGAGACATGGAGAAAAAGATAAAGCTTGATGTGTAAGTCTTGTATATCCCTTCATTTTGTGACCAAAATTTCTTCCGCATCAAGCAAAAAACATCAAACATAGGTTATAATGGAGTTATGCCAATGTCAACTCTACCTAATGTAAAGACTTATAACAGCAAAAAAAAAAAAGAGCAAACAATTATAGATTTTTCTATATCTATTATTTCTACTATACCTTACAAATGTAAATTGTATATATTAAAACACTAAACATTACCATATATATATATATATATTAAATTACCTAAAATAAAAGAAAATACAAAATTTCTTGCGTGGCGGAATTGTGTGAATCCTTACATATTACAACCAATAGTTGATTAGTTTAGTGAAGCTAACATATCCAGTTAAAGATAAGCTCCCATATCCTATATCCTCAACTTATAAACAACCTAAAGACCTATCAAGGGACCAAAAGAAAATAAAACTCAAAACTGAACCTTGAGAAATAGGAAATGGAGAAGAAGTCGTTGAACATGTAAGTCTTGTTTATCCCTTGAGTTTCTTATCATCATCCATGTGTTGTTTCCATTTTATCTCAAACATTAAATAAATATAACAACACACTGAATAACAGGCCTGATCGGTTTCCAAAATGATGATGATAATGATTATAATGATATGATGATGAAGATATCCAAGAACAAGTTTCCATCTCTAGAGAGCTGGATTTTAAAAAGCTCAAAAGATATATATCACTTTGGTTTTTCATAAGGTATACTTTTCTTTATGGTTCTTTGATGCTTTGCATTCTTCTAATTTTGGCATTGCCTTTGTCCTTTCCGATAGGTACGTGGTTTGATCGGTAAGCAGTAGAAACAATGCCAGATTCAACTAGCGGTTCTTAACTAAGGCACACAGTTCCACGTCCGTGCATGCTTCTTATGGTTAAAGAAACACACATATATGTATGTTACTTAGATCCGCAACACTTTCAAAAATTTCATGCCTGGTATATTTAAAATATAGAATCAACTTTTTTAAGTGTAGTATATTTACATTTGTATCATAACTCTTACTTATAAAGGTTTCTTACTAATTCTAACCACTTTCGACACTTATATTATGAGATCCTCTTCCATAATTGTTGGTACATATTATGAGTGATATATTGGTACATATTATGAGTGAATAAATTCATAATATCTCTCCGATTTAGTTTGCACATATTTATCTCATAAAAATCTTGTATTTATTGCAATAGTTATGTTCTTAAAATGCTTTAATGCCTTAATAAATTAAATAACTATTTTGTTTTACTATATTTGATCTTTTAATCTTACAACAAACTCTGCTATATATATTTAAGGGTAATATAGAAAATTAGTCTTGAGATAAAATAAAATACTGTTGCCATAAATTAATAATAAAATATAGACTTCATTTTATTGATAAAAATAAAAGTTACCTAGCAGAAAATTTAATTGGGTTTCTATATTTTGAATCCATGGATGAGAGCAGATGGTGGTGAATTCATGGATTTTTTTATCAGAACTTATTTAGATTAAGAATAATTTCCTAAAAAAAATGAATTGGCATGTTTAGTGATTGATTTAACTAATTAGCTCATTTACTTTAGTGCTTTTTTTGTTTTTGTCAACATAGCTCATTGAATAAAGAAAGTGCATAATTCACTACAAAAAATATGCTTTGTGTCCTATATTATATATATCTGCAAATATATAATTAATACAAAATAATTTTATATTGTTTATATAAATAATTATTAAAGTGGTGATACAACTATCTTACATAAGTTAAAGTAAGTATTTGCATCAATTATTGTTCTGCAGCCTAGGCTTGAAGTTTTTGAATATCTGGGAAAGATAAGTCTATTTGGTGGTCTCTTCTGCCCATTAGTCTACATGCCAAACTATTTAGTTATGTAAGCTACAAGTAGCGTTGTGTATTACATTTCTTATGGTTATGTAAACATTTAACAACATGTATGGTACTAAAAGTATTGAAATATATGTATGATGTTACTCGCATGTTTAAGTATCTTTGTGTATAAATAAATTCCTAGAGATATTTTTAGTAGAGCTACAAGGGTTATGTTTGTGTCTATTTTCAGTTTTTGTTGGTATCAAAATGGATATATGAAGATTCTTGGAGTATTCAAAGAAATTTCTCTAGACCCATATACTTTCTGGACAACTGCTAGATTCTGTTATGGGGCTCAAGTTGATTTTACCTCAAAACACTTAGTTTCCTTCCATATATACACTACTACTGAGTACCTCGAAATGACAGATGGTATATGAGATAAAGCCTAGAGATTGCTGGTTCGAGTGACACTTGGAAGAGAACTATATAAAATGCTCTGGTCTCCGATCTGAGAGGGGATATATGGACCTATGCTTAGAACCTCTAAATTATTCAAAAAAGAGGAAAAAATGACAAATGAATACCGTGAAGATAACCATATTTTCCAAGTGGAAGCAACCCGAAAACCTTCTCTCTCTAGCTATAGCTTCTTTATGTTGTGATGATCTATTGTGAACTTGTATTTATTAGCTCCAACATCTCCGTAGTTCTTGCATAAATCAGATTTTAAGTCATTTTCTCTCTTGGAATGCTGTTGCGTCTTCCACAAGAAACGTAAAACACACAAAACAGGTTTTGGTCTGTTAGCCCACCTCTTGACTTCTCCTGCGACCAAACTTTTGGCTCAGCATACTCGGTTTTGTGACCCGTCGACAATTAGATCCACAAAATAAAACTACCTGCACCAAAACTTCTTCCGCATCAAGCAAAGAACATCAAACATAGGAAACAATGGAGTTATGCCAATGTTAACTCTACCTAATGTCAAATGTAAATGCTTATATAAAAGCAACAAAAAACAAACAATTATAGATTTTTCTCCATCTACTGTTTCAATTATATCTTACAAATGTAATATTTATGATTAATAAAACCCAATTATATATAAATTAAAACACTAAAAATTACCATTTATATTAAATTACCTAAAACAAAGGAAAATACAAAATTTCTTGCATGGCGGCGTTGTACCAATTTTTACCTAGTAATAACCAATAGCTGATTGGTTTAGTGAATCTAACCTATCCAGTTATTGGTAAGCTTCCTTATCCTCCACCTTATAAAAAACCTAAAGACCAATGAGGAGACCAAAAGAAAATAAAAGTCAAAACTGAACTTTAAGAAATGAGAAATGGAGAAGAAGTTGTTGAATGTGTAAGTCTTGTTTATCTCTTGAGTTTATTTTGAACTTGATAAATGATTTTCATGTCTCTTGGAGAGAAAGCTTGAACGTTTAGGGCTTTGGTATTTAAATTGAACCTTAAAGCTTGACCTCTAGCTTTGTATACTCTGCCTAAAACTCTCTCTCTATGTAATTTTTTCATTAAGGAAATTGGATCTATTTGTCTCTGGGAAGCATCTCCTCATATGAAGTTTTGTGGTGGCAATTTTGAGTTTTGTCTAAGTTGTCAGAATGTTCCAATTTCTTCAAAGTGTTGTATTGTACATATTTGTGGTATATTATTGGTTACAATGTGTTAATTAGTGATTGACCTCAAAGTTCATGTGGCAAGTACCACTAGGGATGGGTCTGTCTCAATAGATTGTCTTCCAAATGAGCTCTTGTCCAAATATTTTCCTGCAAAATTTTGAATTTGATGATTCCATCTTTTGGCACCCGGAAGTGGGTAAACGAGATTGGGACGGTATTCAAGAGAACTTCAGGTCTTTTGTGGATAGAACATTGGCTTTGCAATGCAGTGTCCCTATCAACAAGTTCTCACTTAGAACATTATGATTGCCATGAGCCACTTGACCCGAATGTGACGGATCTCACCTATAGGATACGCAACGTCAAAATCTTTCAACTGACTTGATCCAAGCTCAAGATGCAAGTCATGTGATCATTATCATCATCATCACCACTATCATCATCATCATCGTTATCGTCATCGTTGTCTTCATCATCATCCATATGTTGTTTCCATCTTATCGCAATCACTGAATAAATATAACAAGACATTGAATAGCAACCTGATCGATTTCCAAGATGATGATGATGATCATGATGACCATGATGATGACTATAATGATATGATGATGAAGATTTCCAAGAAAATGTTTCCATTTCTAGAGAGCTAGATTTTAAATTTGTAGGTTTTGATATAACAACACATTGAATAACGAACCTGATCGATTTCCAAGATGATGATGATCATGATGACCATGATGATGACTATAATGATATGATGATGAAGATTTCCAAGAAAATGTTTCTATTTCTAGAGAGCTAGATTTTAAATTTGTAGGTTTTGCAAAACAGGCATGCTCAAAGAGATATCACTTTGGTTTTGCATAAGGTATACTTTTCTTTATGGTTCTTTGATGTTCTGCATTCTTTTTGAAGTTGGCATCCTCTCCGATAGGTATGTGGTTTGATACTTTGATCGGTAAGCAGTATGAACACATTCTTAACTAAGGCACAAAAATTACCAAGGCACTCAGTTCCACGTCCGTGCATGCTTTTTATGGTTATGTAAGCATGTAAATAGATACACATATATGTATGTTAGTTAGACCCGCAACGCTTTCACAAATTTCATGCTTGTTTTTATGTAAAGACTAAAATATAGATTCAACCTTTGTAAGTGTAGTATATTTTAATTTGTATCATAACTCATATTTTTAGAGGTCTCTTACTAATTCTTACCACTTTCTACAATTAAAATATGATCCTCCACCATAATAGTTAGCAAATTATGAGTGAATAAATTCATAATATATGTCCGATTTAGTTTGCACATATTTATCTCATAAAAATCTTGTATTTATTGCAATTGTTATGTTCTTAAATTGCTTTAATGCCTTAATAAATTCAATTACTATTTTTACTATATTTAATATTTTAATCTTACAAACTCAGCTACATATTTAAGGGAAATATACATAGTTAATCTCTAGATAAGATAATACTCTCTCTGTTCCTTAAAGATTGATTTTCTGGGTTTTTCGTACTTATTAAGAAACATTTAATATAATGTTTAATTTTTTTATTAATAACTTTTTAAGAAATATTTTTACTTTATTAATATTTAAAACTCAATATAAAATAAGTTATGACTAATTTTTTCAGTAAAACTGCATTTCTAAAAAAAAAACAATTATGTTTTCAAAAAAAATATATTAATTAGAATGTATGAAATCAATATTTGTGAAACAAAATAAAAATCTAGAAAATCAATTTTTATGATATGGAGGTTGACATAAATTAATAATAAAATATATACTTCATTTTATTCATCCTAAATACTAAGTATCTTTTATTGATAGAAATAAAAAGTTTATATTGTTTGAATCAATGAATAAGAGTGGTGGTAAATTCATAAATTTTGATCGGAACTATTTTAAACTAAGAATAATTTCGTAAAAATAGAAATAGCATGTTTACTGATTGCTTTAACTAATTAGCTCATTTACTTCAGAGATAATTAAATAAAGAAAGTGCATAAAAAATTCACTACAAAAATATGTTTTGCGTTGCATATTATATAAATGAAAAATAATTTGACATCATCTACGTAAGTGATTGTGAAAGTGGTGATACAACTAAATTGCATCAGTTGAAGTTGCATTGATTATTGGAATCAATGTTTATATGTGTCGGTTATATAAAAAAAGTGGTGCTAAATTTTGCATAAATTAATATAAAATAATGTTAATTGTATATGCTACAGCTATAACAAAACCAAGTTGATTTTTTTCTGAAGTCTAATAATTACTGTACCAGAGTCGACAAAAAAAGTTAATTACTGTATCAAACCTTTCCGGGTCACCTACTATTACATATGCCTTTCTTCCCGAGTTTGATAAGTATGTATTTGATCATTAGGCTATAGAATTTGTTATGAATCTCTGAGAAAAACCAGAGAGATCATCGTTATAGGAACATTGCTGGATTCAGCTAGTGGTTCTGTATGATGAATTTTTTTTTTGTATTAATGTAAAATTTTATTCAACACAAAAAGCATGTTACATTATATGCATCCTTAGTTCAAATTTGCAAAAAAAAACAGAGCATGACTAAAAACAGAGCCTGTCAAAAACATAGACCAATCTTCTAAATCCTTGTTCGGAACCATTCTCGCAAGCCTTCACCGTATTTTCCCTGACGTTGCAGAGTGGAGAGACGATTACGGACAGTGCCGTCAACATCCTTAATAAGCCGAGCTTGGTCTTTTGGTTCTTCACCATGTCTTCTTTGATTTCTTTCTCTCCGTAGCGTATAAATAGCTGTTTGGAAAGTAGCGAAGGTGGAAACGATGAGTGTTGCTGAGAGTTGATGCCGTGAACGGTGAACGTTGCCATGATATCTCCAAAACGGGTATTTCAGTGTATTGACATTAAACCAATTGATAACCGGTTTAATTATGTAATTAGTGTAAACCGGTTCTCTATATAAACGGTTGTTGTAACCACATTTGACTCTAACGGAGTAATAAACTTTACTCTTTCAAATTGTTCTTCAACTAACATGGTATAAGAGCAATCTTTGCTCCTTTGCGCACCCAAATTGCTCGATTGATCGCTTATTCCGTCGATTAATCGAGAGATTTGAACTCTCCTCCTTCTTCTGAGCATTTTGATCGGTCGATCTACTGATTTCGGTTGATTCGCCGGAGATAGAGCTTGGTTAGTCCGCCGAAGCTCCAACGGTTCAGTTTCTGGTTATTCCGCCGGAGATTGTCTTACTTCACCTCGGTTAGTTCACTGAAGCTTCTCGACTTTGATTTCTGGTTATTCCGCCGGAGATTGGATTTTTTTCTTCTTTCTTGAGCTTCGATTACTCTACTAAAGCTTCGATTCTTCGAGAAAGATGGTTGTTGTTCGAAAACTAGGTCGTCGCAATGGAAGATCAGTTGCTTCAGCTGAGAGAGCTCCGAATCGTGAAGATAGATCCAGCCTTCCTCCGATTTCAACAATACAAGTTCCGATTCCTCCGATTGATATCTTGGACAATATTCACTCTCCGTATGTGCTAACTAACGGTGACAACTCAGGTATATCGATCATCTCTGAGGTATTCGATGGAACAAACTATTCATCCTGGAATATTGCTATGTCTATGGCTTTAGATGCTAAAAATAAGATGTCATTCATAGATGTTTCACTTCCACGTCCTCTAGAATCACATCCACACTTTAGAATCTGGTCAAGGTGCAACAACATTGTGAAGTTATGGATATTGAATTCAGTCTCTAAAACAGATATACAAGAGCATTCTTCGCTTTAGTGATGCATCACAGGTCTGGAAAGACTTGTTCACTCGCTTTCACATCACAAATATCCCGATGTCATATCAGTTAACTCAGCAGATTTGGTCATTGCAACAAGGTACAATGAATCTTGCTGACTACTACACAGCTTTGAAAACTCTCTGGGATGATTTGGATGGTGCTGAGGGAGTAGGGACTTGTCATAACTGTTCTTGCTGCAAAATCACTGATGCCAAGACAGAGAATGCCAAGATTGTGAAATTCTTAGCTGGACTAAATGAGTCATATTCTGTTATTCGGAGTCAGATTATAATGAAGAAGCAAGTACCAACGTTGGCTGAGATATATAATCTCTTGGATCAGGATCATAGTCAACGAAATCTTGGTTTTGTTTCTCCATACAATGCTGCAACATTCAACACATCATCTGCATCTAATGATCAATCTTCTGTCAACGCTGCTTTTCAACACAGACAAAATCGACCAATATGTACTCACTGTGGCTACTCTGGACATACAGTGGATAAGTGCTACAAAATCCATGGATATCCTCCAGGTTTTAAGTACAAGAATAAGTCTGCTCAAGAAAAGCATACTCAGGAGATTAATGCTCATTCTACCAAACATCAATCTCAGTCCTCAAAGCCTCTTGTTGCTCATTTGGCTGTGACTAATGAAACAACTACGGCAAAGGAAAATACTAAACATATTGGTTCTAATGATATTGATGCTTTGGTGAATGGTATGTCCCCAAATCAGATTCAGCACATGATTGCTTATTTCAGCTCCTAGTTGCAGACTACTAGGACTGATCCTTCTATCACTCCAATGTCATATATTGCTTCATCAAGTGATGTTCCTAATTCTCCAATGACTGGTATATCTTTCCCTGCTTCTACAATGTGTTTTATTGGAATCTTGGCATTTTCTGGACATGTTATGAATGCTGAGACTTGGATAGTAGATAGTGGGGCTACACATCATGTTTCACATGATAGAGATCTCTTCATCAATATCTCTTATACTATACAGTCTACAGTCACACTTCCTACAGGTGGTAATGTCAATATTGCCGGGATTGGAGATATTCGATTGAACACTAATATTGTCATTACGAATGTGCTATATATTCCAGATTTCAGGATCAATTTACTTAGTGTTAGTAAATTGACTAAAAGCTTGAAGCCAAGAATTTCATTTGATGAAGACTCTTGTGTGATTCAGGATCGTATCAAGGGGTTGATGATTGGACAAGGTAGACAAATGGCTGGTTCGTATGTGCTGGATACTACAAAGGATTCTGTTACCTCTGCGGATTCTCTTGTACCAAACAATATGCCTTCTTCATTTTGCTCTTCTGTTGTTGTTGATGCTACACTCTGGCATAGTAGGTTAGGTCACCCTTCCTACAGAAAAATTGATATTTTACATAAAGATCTTGAATTACAGAAAAGAAATAAAAAGGATATTGTTCAATGTGATATTTGTCAGTTTGCAAAACAGAAAAGACTTCCCTTCATTTGTCATAATAATATGTCTAGTACTGCATTTGATCTAGTACATATTGATACTTGGGGACCCTTTTCAGTCCAAACTGTTGAAGGATTCAGATAATTCTTGACCATTGTGGATGATCACACAAGATGCACTTGGGTATATTTGATGAAAAGGAAGGATGAAGTTTTGAGTATATTTCCTGCTTTCCTCAGTATGGTACAAACTCAGTTTGGAAAGGTAGTGAAGTCTGTGAGATCAGATAATGCACCTGAACTGAAGTTTGGGGAATTATTCAAGCAGAAAGATATTCTAGCTTATCATTCTTGCCCAGAAACCCCAGAACAAAATTCAGTAGTAGAGAGGAAACACCAGCATCTTCTAAATGTATCTAGAGCTTTGATGTTTCAGTCTTCTCTTTCACTGGAATACTGTGGTGATTGTGTGCTATCTGCTGTCTTTCTTATCAACAGATTACCAACTCTTATCCTCTCCAACAAGTCTCCATTTGAGGTGTTATATAACAAAGTCCCAGACTACTCTCAAATAAGAGTATTTGGCTGTCTTTGTTATCAATCGACTTCTAATCACTCACGACACAAATTTGAACCTCGTTCAAGGGCTTGTGTCTTCCTTGGTTATCCGGCTGGGTAGAAGGGCTATAAACTCTTGGATTTGGAATCAAATAGGATTTTTATTTCCAAAAATGTAGTGTTCTTTGAAACACTCTTTCCCTTTGGAAATAGAAGTGCACATTCAAATGATTTCTTTGATGAAGTTGATCCTTTATTGAAAACTGATGTTGCTGTCTCCCAGGATGTACTAGTAAGATCAGGAGTATCTACTGGCTCAGATTTAAAGATGATGCATCAGAAATCTGTTCATCCTGGTGAGGTACCTGCATCTTCTCAGGATGTACTAGTTGGATCAGAGGTATCCACTGGCTCAGGTTTGAATGAAATTTCTCAAAAACCTGTTCATCCTGATGAAGTTGCATCTTCTTCTGTTGATGAGCCAGCTAGAGCAGGAGTATCAGCTGGAATAGGTTCAAAACGGCTGATTAAGAAACCTGCTCATCTAGAAGATTATTACTGCAACACCGTTTCTGACAATGATCAATACTATCCGATTTCTGCTTACATCAATTACTCACAGCTCTCTGAAGAACATCGAGTTTTTGCTGCTGCAGTTTTGAAATATCCAGAACCAAAGACATATTCTCAAGCAGTTAAATTTGATGAATGGAATGGAGCTATAGATGAGGAGATAGATGCTTTAGAAACTACGGGTACTTGGATTGTTTGTTCACTACCAGAAAATAAGATTCCCATAGGATGTAAATGGGTGTTTAAAGTGAAACTCAATGCAGATGGAAGCCTAGAAAGATTCAAGGCCAGACTATTTGCTAAGGGTTACACACAACAGGAAGGGGTTGACTTCATTGATACTTTCTCCTCTGTTGCAAAACTCACAACTGTGATAACTCTACTATGTGTTTCTGCAGCTAAGAACTGGAGTCTCAATCAATTAGATGTTTCCAATGCATTCTTGAATGGGGATCTGGATGAAGAAATCTATATGGAATTACCTCAAGGCTATGCAGATCGAAAGGGGAAATCTTTGCCTCCAAATGCAGTTCTTCATCTCAAGAAGTCTTTATATGGTCTTAAACAAGCCTCGAGGCAGTGGTATCTCAAGTTCAGTACAACATTGGCTCAGCTTGGATTTACAAAATCTTTTGCAGACCATGCTCTATTTCTACGAACTACAGGTGATATCTTTGTGGCCTTGTTAGTATATGTGGATGATATCATTATTGCTAGCAATAATGATGAGGCTGTAGCTAAACTGATACTCGACTTACAACATTCTTTCATGCTTCGGGACTTGGGGCCTTTGAAATATTTCCTAGGACTGGAGATAGCTCGTTCTAGTAAGGGAATTTCGATTTGTCAAAGGAAATATGCTTTAGAACTTTTTGATGAGACTGGTTTATTAGGCTGTAAACCGGTTAGTTCTCCTCTCGATCCAAGTGAGAAACTAAGTCTGCATAATGATGAACCAGAACTTGCAGATCCGGAAGTCTATCGAAGACTCATTGGGAAACTGATGTATCTTACCATCACTCGTCCGAATATTGCTTATGCAGTTAATAAACTTTGTCAATTCTCTTCTTCTCCCAAAGCTTCACATTTAAGAGCTGCTCACAGAGTTGTGCATTATCAAAGGATCAGTTGGCTTGGGTCTGTTTTATCCTTCAGAGTCAGATTTTCAGCTCAAAGGTGATATGATCCTGAGCAACAACAAGGAAGGAGAGCTTGAACCTGACAAGAAACATGAAGCCAATGGAGGATTTTTGGCAACCAAGAGAGCTAAGTTTCAAAGGATCAAAGAAGGCATTGGCGTGACACAATCCAAGAGTATCAACAAATGGATTAAGTGTTGTATGGGTACTCTTTTTCCCTGTCCATGTTTTTATCCCAATGGGTTTTTCATGGATAGGTTTTTAATGAGGCTTATGCAACACTTCCCCATTGTCCATTTGTTGATCAACCATCCAGCCCATGAAGCCCAACACAAGAAATTTCGACCAAGACACTTCAAGGGGTCATTTTCAAAGTAAAAGAAGCCTAAGAGACATTCAAACTTGTTTTAATTTCTAGTCTAAGTTGTTATTTTCGAGACTGCCTTGTTTTACACATTTCTCTCTTTATAAACTCATGTATGATCTTATGATCAAGTATCTAGACTTTTAATCAAAAACCTTTTCTGAATCTCTAGATCTTGTTGATGAGTAATATTCAACAAAACTTTCGATTCTTTTAGTGAGTAATATCCTTGAGAATCGATTGAGGAATATCAAGGGCCTTCCGCAACCCTTGTGAGACCGTTCGATCCACAACCTTTGAAGCAATCTGTTGCTTGCAAAGCCTATCCAAAACCATACCCAAACCGTAGAGTGAGTTCCTTGGGAGGATCGTATCAAAAGGCTTCACTGATGCAGATTGGTCGTCTTGTGTTGATACTCGGCGATCTACTTCTGGTTATTGCATGTTTCTTGGCTCCTCTTTGATTTCTTGGAAATCCAAGAAACAAGATACAGTTTCCAGATCCTCTGCTGAATCTGAATTTCGTGCAATGGCCTTAGCTTCTTGTGAGATTATTTGGCTTGTTAAGCTTCTCCAGGAGTTGCACGTTACTCAGCCTCAACCAGTTCCTCTGTATTGTGATTCTATGGCAGCTATTCATATCGCTAACAATCCTGTTTTTTATGAAAGGACGAAACACGTGGAGAATGATTGCTATACAACAAGAGAACGCATTGAGAGTGGCCTGTTGAAGACTATGCACATCAAAACCAGTTACCAGCTCGCAGATGTGTTCACCAAGGCTTTGTATCCGACACCATTTCTCAATCTTATTAGCAAGATGAGCTTACTTTCAATCTATGGCTCATCCTGAGGGGGAATTTCAGTGTATTTCAGTGTATTGACATTAAACCAATTGATAACCGGTTTAATTATGTAATTAGTGTAAACCGGTTCTCTATATAAACGGTTGTTGTAACCACATTTGACTCTAACAGAATAATAAACTTTACTCTTTCAAATTGTTCTTCAACTAACAGGGTACTGTGCCTATTTTGAGTTAAACCCTTATTTAGAATGAACCATATTCGAGAGGTGAAGGTACAAGAGCAGAATAGATGATCTCGCGACTCCAAGCTGTTGTTACAAAACTCACATCCAGTGTTACCATCCCTAGTCAAAACACACATCCAGTCTTACCGCTCCCATTGACAACCGATTATGAGCGGCAAGCCAGGCCATGAAAGAGAACTTTGGGGTTGCGAAAGAGAACCACACTTCTTTATACCAGTCTTTCTTTTGCGCCACAAGTCTTATTTGATCCCACGTATCTCTGGATGAGAAAGAAGACTTAAATTTCTCAGCCTTGCTACGCCAAAGAGCAACATCAGCGTCTTCATAACCCTCACTTTGATGTTTCACAAGCTCCTCCTCAAGTTTGTTTAGTAAACTGACTCGATGTCTCCGTATTCGGTGAGAGCTGATTACCTCCGCAACAATAGCAAAAATTCGGATTCCAATGTCTATACAACCTTTATCACCCAAGTTATCATAGAGCCATCCTAGCGTAGACCATAACTAATCAAGTTTCACCTTCATAAGGTATAGCTTTTGATTATTCTCTCATGAATTCCTTTCTTCATGGGTTTGGTATCGTAGTTATTCTCTCTGCTTAGTATGTGTATGATTGTTTAACCATAGAATTTGCTTAAACTTCTAAGGAGATTATCCTCATATGAAGAATGGTGGATTTAGGTGGGTAGTTATATGATGATCTTAGGAACATAAATGATCAAGGCACAGTTCTGCAGCGTAGGCTTCAACTTTTTGAATATATGAAAAAGATAAGTCTAGTTGTTGGTCTATTGTTACCATTAGTCTACATGCTGAAACTATTTAGTCATGTAAGCTACAAGTAAAGTTGTGTATTACCTTTCTTATGGTTATGTAAGCATTTAACGTGTATGATTATGTATGCATTGAAATATATGTATGATGTTCTTTGCATGTTTAAGTATCTATGTGTATTAAATTCCTAGAGAGAGTTTTAGAAGAGCTACAAATTGCTGCTAAGTACCTCAAAATGAAAAATAAATACAGTGAAGATAACCATATTTCCCAAGTGGAAGCAACCCGAAAACCCTCTCTCTCTAGCTATAACTTCTTTATATTGTGATGATCTATTGTGAACTTGTATTTATTAGCTCCAACATATCCGTAGTCCTTGCATGAAAAAGATTTTAAGTCCTTTTTCCTCTTGGAATGCTGTTACGTCTTCCACAGAAACATAAAACACATAAAATAGGTTTTGGACTGTTAGCCCACCTCTTGATTTCTCATGCGGCTCAACTTTTGGATCAGCTAACCCTGACCGTCGACAATTAGATCAACAAAATCAAACTATAACAAATTTTCTTCTGCATCAAGCAAAGAACATCAAACATAGAATACAATGGAGTTATGCCAATGTTAACCCTACCTAATGTAAAGACTTATTATAACAGCAACAAAAAAGCAAACCATTATATATACTTTTCTCTCTCTCTCTCTTTAAAATGTAAAATGTAATCTTTATGATTAAACACTAAAAGTTATCATTTCTATTAAATTTCTTTAAAATTAAAGAAAATACCAAATTTTCCCGCGTGGCGGAATTGTGCAAATTCTTACATAGTAACAACCAATAGCTGATTAGTTTAGTGAAGCTAACCTATCAAGTTATAGATAAGCTCCCTTATCCTCCACCTTATAAACAACCTAAAGACCTATCTCGAGAACAAAAGAAAATAAAACCAAACCTTGAGAAATGGGGAATAGAGAAGAAGTTGATGAACGTGGAAGTCTAGCTTATCCGTTGAGTCTATTTTGAATTTGTTGAATGAATTTCATGTACACTTGGAGAGAAAGCTTGAACCTTAAGGGCTTTGCTGTTTAAATTGAACGTTAAAAAGCTTTGACTTTTAGCTTTGTAGAATCTGTCTCAAACTCTCTCTCTTTCTCTCTTTCTCTCTCTCTCTCTCTCATTCTCTATTGTAACTTTTACAATATGGAAATTGGATCTATTTTTCATTGGATGAATCTCCTAATCTGAGGGTTTTTTTTGTTGCAATTTGAGCTTTGTTTAGGTTGTCGAGGTTCCATTTTATTCAAAGTATTATATTGTTGGTTGCTATATGTTAATTAGTGATTGAGCTCAAATTTCATGTTGCAGATTCAACTAGGGATATGGTATATCTTTATGAGGTCAACATGACGATTTCATAAGCCACTTGACCCGAATGTTACGGATCTCATCCATGGGATACCCAACGTCAAATCCTTCAATTGACATCATCCAAGCTCAAGATGCAAGTCATGTGGTCATCATCATAACCATCATCATCGTCATCATTGTCGTCTTCATAGTCATCGTCATCATCATCATCATCCATGTGTTGTTTCCATCTTATCGCAAACATTGAATAAACAAAACAACACATTGAATAATAGGCCTGGTCAATTATCAAGATGATGATGATAATCATGATGACGACGATGATGATCATGATGATATGACGATGGTGTTTTGATGCTTTGAATTTTTCCTTAGTTTGGACAATCACATATGCCAAACTCATAAAAAAAGCATCACTTGGGGATGAAAACTAAACAACGGTTTTAATAGTTCATAATTGACAACCAATAGAAACAAACACATTTTAAAAATAAATTCATACCAAACTTAGAACATAATACAACCTAAGAGTCTATAAATGATGATTATTAAAATTCGGTCAATCCTAATTAATATCAAACGATGTCACATTTAACATTATCTTCTCTAGCGGTTGTTTTAATAGAAGGCGACTCTTGGAGAACATCATCGTTCGTCGTTATAGTGTTGTTTTCTCCCGTTAAATTGTGAGTCGTTAATGTGGTTTCTTTTCCTCATGTATTTCCAGCTCACGACTAATGAAACCAAAACGGTGTTGTTTTGGTTGATTCATAGCTATTATTGGATTATTGTTCATGTTATGATGTTGTAATGGTTGAGAGGCAGATCCAACAAAACCATGAAAAGGCATCACTTGGGGATGAAAGGGCTTCATCTCCAAGAAAGGTTTTCCATTGCTAGTGCTTCCTTAGTATGGACAGTACTTATTAATGTTTGGAATTTTGTTCCGAATTTGTTGGTAAACTAAAGGTCCAAGTGGTTTGGGACCAAAAACCCATAGATCTATTAAGTAATGACTATTATTTTCCCTTATATATCAATATTAATTATTTTTGTTGCTTCATCTGTCTTCCCTGTTTTATCATCGTCGTGACCACCTCTAACAAAAGCATCATTTGTGGTTATCCTCAATTCCTGGACTTGGACTTCAAATGGAAGCATCAGTCGCAAAGAGGAAAAAATTGCATGAAATCTAGATGTATGATGTATGGTTATGTAAGCATCAAAATAAATGTATGATGTTACTTGCATGTTTAAGTATCTATGGGTATTAATAAATTCGGAGAAAGAGTTTTATAAGAGATACAATGGTTATGTTTGTGTCTATTTTTAGTTTTTGCTGGTATCAAAATAGATATATGAAGATTCATAAAGTACTAATAAGAAATTTCTCTGGACACATATACTTTCCTCACAACTACTAGATTTTGTCTTGGGGCTCAAGTCGATTTCACCTCAAAACTCTTAATTTACTTCCATTCACTCTTCTGTTAAGTATTTAGAAATTGACAAATGACTACGGTGACGATAACCATATTTCTGATGTGGAAGCAACCCGAAAACCCTCTCTCTCTAGCTATAGCTTCTTTATGTTGTGATGATCTATTTTGATTTTGTATTTATTAGCTCCAACATTTCGGTAGTCCTTGAATGAATCAGATATTAAGTTCTTTTCCCTCTTGGAATGTTGTTGCGTCTTCCACAGAAACATAAAACACACAAAATAGGTTTTGGGCTGTTAGCCCACCTTTTGATTTCTCATGCGGCTCAACTTTTGGTTCAGCTAACCTTGACCGTCGTCAATTAGATCCACAACATCAAACTATACCAAAATTTCTTCTGCATCAAGCAAAGAACATCAAACATAGAATACAATGGAGTTATGCCAACTTTAACTCTACCTAATGTAAAGACTTATTATAAAAAAAGCAAACCATTGTGGATTTTTCTCTCTCTCTTAAAAATGTAAATTGTAATCTTTATGATTAAAACACTAAAAATTACCTTTTCCATTAAATTTCCTAAAAATAAAAGAACATACCAAATTTTTCCATGTGGCGGAATGGTGAAAATTCTTACCTATTAAAAACCAATAGCTGATTAGTTTAGTGAAGCTAACCTATCAAGTTATAGATAAGCTCCCTTATCCTCCACCTTATAAAATACCTAACGACCTATCTCGAGAACAAAAGAAAATAAAACTAAACCTTGAGAAATGAGAAACGGAGAAGAAGATGATGACCGTGTAAGTCTAGTTTATTCCTTGAATTTATTTGAATTTGATGAATGATTTTCATGTTCTCTTGGAGAGAAAGTTTGAACCTTAAGGGCTTTGCTGTTTATGTTAAATCATTGACTTTTAGCTTTGTAGACTCTGTCTCAAACCCTCTCCTTCTCTCTTTCACTCTCTCTCTCTCGATTGTAATTTTTTTAATATGGAACCTAGATCTATTTTCTGTGGGAAGAATCTCCTCAACTGAGGTTTTTTTGGTGGCAATTTTGAGCTTTGTTTAGGTGTTCGGTGTTCCAATTTCTTCAAAGTGTTTTCTCTTACATAACTGTGGTATATTGTTGGTTGTTATTTGTTAATTAGTGATTGAGCTCAAATTTCATGTCGCAGATACAATTGGGGATAAGGTCGGTCACTATGAGGTCAACATAACGATTTTAATAAGCCACTTCACGCGAATGTTACGGATCTCATCTACGGGATACGCAACATCATGACCCTTCAATTGACTTTATCCAAGGTCAAGATGCAAGTCGGGTGATCATCATCATCATCATTGTCGTATTCATCGTTATCGTCGTCATCATCATCATCATCCATGTGCTGTTTCCATCTTATCGCAAACATTGAATAAACAAACCAACACATTGAATAATATGCTTGGTAAATTTTTAAGATGATGATGATGATCATGATGACGATGATGATGATCATGATGTTATCATGGTGAAGATATCCAAGAAAACTAGTTTCCATCTCTATAGAGCTGAATTTTTAAAATTTGTAGGTTTTGCTAAGAAGGCATGCTCGAAGTGTCGTCACTTTGGTTTTGTATAGGGTATATATTTCTTTATGGTTCTTTGATGTTTTGAAATTTTCCTTAGTTTGGATAATCGTCACATAAAGGTGATGCCAAACTCATAAAAAGGCATCACTTGGGAATAAAAACTAAACAACCATTTTAAAAGTTCATAATTGACAACCAATAGAAACAAACACATTTTAAAAATAAATTCATACCAAACTTAGAACATAATACAACCTAAGAGTCTATAAATGATGATTATTAAAATTCGATCAATCCTAATTAATATCAAACGATGTCACATTTAACATTATCTTCTCTAGCAGTTGTTTCATTAGAAGGTGGCTCTTGAAGAACATCATCTTTTGTCGTTATAGTTTTGTTGCTCCTGTTAAATTATGAGTTGTTAATGTGGTTTCCTTCCTCATGTATATCCAGCTCACGACTAATGAAACCAAAACGGTGTTGTTTTGGTTGATTCATAGCTATTATTGGATTATTGTTCATGTTACGATGTTGTATTGGTTGAGAGGCATATCTAACCAAACCATGAAAAGGCATCACTTGGGGATGAAAGGGCTTCATCTCCAAAAAAGGTTTTCCATGGCTAGTGCTTTCATTCCCAATTTGTTGGTAAACTACAGGTTCAAGTGGTTTGGGACCGGAAACCCATAGATCTATTAAGTAATGACTATTATTTTCCCTTAAATATCAAGATTAATTTTTTGTTTTTGCTTCATCTGTCTTCTAGTTTTATCATCGTCATGACCACCTCCTACAAAAGCTTCATTTGTGGTGATCCTCAATTCCTCGACTTGCACCTCAAATAGAAGCACCAGTGGATCGTAAAGAGGAAAAAATTGCATGAAATCTAGATTCTTCATACTAAGGTGTATGTTTATGTAAGAGTGTATGGTTATGTAAGCATTAAAATATATATATATATATATATATATATATATATGATGTTACTAGCATTTTTAAGTATCTATGTGTATTAATAAATTCCTAGAAAGAGTTTTATACGAGATACAAGGGTTATGTTTGTGTCTATATTTCCCTTGTGGAAGAAACCCAAAACCCTCTCTCTCTAGTTATAGTTTCTTTATGTTGTGATGATCTATTGTGAACTTGTATTTATTAGCTCCAACATCTCCGTAGTCCTTGAATGAATCAGATTTTAAGTTCTTTTCCCTAGGTATAGGTCCTCTCCTCCCCTTTAGAGCAAAGAAAAAGGTCCAAGCCCAAGTATTCATTTTCTTCTTAGAATGCTGTTGCGTCTTCCACAGAAACATAAAACACACAAAACAGGTTTTTGGCTGTTAGCCTATCTTTTGATATCTCATGCGGCTCAACTTTTGGCTTAGCTAACCCTGACCATCGACAATTAGATCCACAAAATTAAACTATACAAATATTTCTTCTGCATCAAGCAAAGAACATCAAACATAGAATACAAAGGAGTGATGCCAACGTTAACTCAACCTAACGTAAAAGTTTATTATAACAACAGCAAAAAAAGGCAAACCATTATAGATTTTTCTCTCAACTTAAAAATGTAAATTGTAATCTTTTTGATTAAAACACTAAAAATTACATTTTCTATTAAATTTCCTAAAAATAAAAGAACATACCAAATTTTTCCATTTGGCGGAATGGTAAAAATTCTTACCTATTAACAACCAATAGCTGATTAGTTTAGTGAAGCTAACCTATCCAGTTATAGATAAGCTCCCTTATCCTCCACCTTATAAACAACCTAAAGACCTATCTAGAGAACAAAAGAAAATAAAACTGAACCTTGAGGAATGAGAAACAGAGAAGAGGTTGATGAACATGTAAGTCTACTTTATCCCTTGAATTTATTTTGAATTTGATGAATGATTTTCATGTTCTCTTGGAGAAAAAACTTGAACCTTTAGCTATGACTTTTAGCTTTGTAGACCCTGTCTCAAACTCTCTCTCTTTCTCTCTCTCTCTCTCTATCTCTCTCTCTCTCTATTTTATTTTTTAATATGGAACCTGGATCTATTTTCTGTGGGAAGAATCTCCTCATCTAAGGTTTTTTTTGGTGGCAATTTTGAGCTTTTTTAGGTTGTCGTAGTTTCAATTTCTTCAAAGTGTTATGTCTTACATAACGGTGGTATATTGTTAGTTTCTATGTGTTAATTAGTGATTGAGCTCAAATTTCATGTTGCAGATACAACTGGGGATAGGGTCGTTCTCTATGAGGTCAACATGACGATTTTAATAAGCCACTTGACCCGAATGTTACGGATCTCATCTATAGGATACAAAACGTCATGACCCTTCAATTGACTTCATCCAAGGTCAAGATGCAAGTCGGGTTATCATCATCGTCATCATTGTCATCTTCTTCGTCATCGTCGTCATCATCATCATCATCATCCATATGCTGTTTCCATCTTATCGCAAACATTGAATAAACAAAACAACACATTGAATAATAGGCCTGGTCAATTTTCAAGATGATGATAGTGATCATGATGACGACGATGATGATTCATGATGATATGCTGATGAAGATATCCAAGAAAACTAATTTCCATCTCTAGAGAGCTGAATTTTTAATATTTGCAGGGTTTGTAAAAAAGGCCTGGTCGAAGTGTTTTCACTCTAGTTTTCCATACGATATGTGTTTCTTTATGGTTCTTTGATGTTTTGCATTTTTTCTTAGTTTGAACAATCATCACATAAAGGTGATGCCGAACTCATAAAAAGGCTTTACTTGGGGATTAAAAAAACAAAGATTTTAAAAGTTTATAATTGACAACCAAGAGAAACAAACACGTTTTAAAAAGAAATTCATACCAAACTTAGAACATAATACATACTAGGAGTCCAGAAATGATGATTATTAAAATTCGATCAATCCCAATTAATATCAAACAATTTTAGATTTAACATTATATTCTCTAGCGGTTGTTTCATTAGAAGGTTGCTCTTGGAGAACATCATCGTTCGTCGTTATAGTGTTGTTGCTACCGTTAAATTGTGAGTTGTTAATGTGGTTTAATTCCTCATGTATTTCCAGCTCACGACTCATGAAACCAAAAGAGTGTTTTTTTGGTTGATTCATAGACATTATTGGATTATTGTTTATGTTATGATGTTGTAATGGTTGAGAGCCAGATCCAACCAAACCATGAAAATGTATCACTTGAGGATGAAAGGGCTTCATCTCCAAAAAAGGTTTTCCGTTGCTAGTGCTTCCTTGGTATGGACAGTAACTATTTGGATTTGGATTTTCGTTCCCAATTTGTTGGTAAACTATAGGTCCAAGTGGCTTGGGACCAAAAACCCATTGATTAATTAAGTAATGAATATTATTTTCCCTTAAATATCAATATTAATTATTCTTGTTGCTTCATCAGTCTTCCCAGTTTTATCATCGTCGTGACCACCTCTTACAAAAGCATCATTTGTGGTGATCCTCAATTCCTCGACTTGCACCTCAAATGGAAGCACCAGTGGATCGCAAAGAGGAAAAAATTGTATGAAATCTAGATTCTTCTTACTAACGTGTATGTTTATATAAGCGTGTATGGTTTTGTAAGCATTGAAATATATATATGATGTTACTAGCATGTTTAAGTATATATGTGTATCAATAAATTCCTAGAAAGAGTTTTATACGAGATACAAGGGTTATGTTTGTGTCTATTTTCAGTTTTTGTTGGTATCAAAATGGATATATGAAGATTCTTAAAGTACTGATAAGAAATTTCTCTAGACGCATATACTATCCTTACAACTACTAGATTCTAGCTTGGGGCTCAAGTAGATTTCACCTCAAAACACTTAATTTCCTTCCATACACTCTTCTGCTAAGTATTTAGAAATTGACAAATGAATACGGTGAAGATAACCATATTTCCCATGTGGAAGCAACCCAAAACCCTCTCTCTCTAGTTATAGCTTCTTTATGTTGTGATGATCTATTGTGAACTTGTATTTATTAGCTCCAACATCTCCGTAGTCCTTGAATGAATCTGATTTTAAGTTCTTTTCCCTCTTTGAATGCGGTTACGTCTTGCACAGAATCATAAAACACACAAAACATGTTTTGGGCTGTTAGCCTATCTTTTGATTTCTCATGCGTCTCAACTTTTGGCTTAGCTAACCCTGACCATCGAAAATTAGATCCACAAAATAAAACTATACAAATATTTCTTCTGCATCAAGCAAGGAACATCAAACATAGAATACAAAAGAGTGATGCCAACGTTAACTCTACCTAACGTAAAAGTTTATTATAACAAAAGCAAAAAAAGGCAAACCATTATAGATTTTTCTCTCAACTTAAAAATGTAAAATGTAATCTTTTTGATTAAAACACTAAAAATTACCTTTTCTATTAAATTTCCTAAAAATAAAAGAACATACCAAATTTTTCCATCTGGCGGAATGGTGAAAATTCTTACCTATTAACAACTAATAGCTGATTAGTTTAGTGAAGCTAACCTTTCCAGTTATAGATAAGCTCCCTTATCCTCCATCTTATAAACAACCTAAACACCTATCTAGAGAACAAAAGAAAATAAAACTGAACCTTGAGAAATGAGTAACAAAGAAGAGGTTGATGAACATGTAAGTCTACTTTATCCCTTGAATTTATTTTGAATTTGATGAATGATTTTCAAGTTCTCTTGGAGAGAAAGCTTGAACCTTAAGGGCTTTGGTGTTAATGTTAAAGCTTTGACTTTTAGCTTTGTAGACTCTGTCTCAAACTCTCTCTCTTTCTCTCTCTCTCTCTCTCTCTCTCTCTCTATTTCTCTCTCTCTCTCTCTATTGTATTTTTTAATATGGAACCAGGATCTATTTCCTGTGGGAAGAATCTCCTCATCTAAGGTTTTTTGTGGTGGCAATTTTGACGTTTTTTTTAGGTTGTCAGAGTTTCAATTTCTTCAAAGTGTTGTCTCTTACATAACTGTTGTATATTGTTGGTTTCTATGTGTTAATTAGTAATTGAGCTCAAATTTCATGTTGCAGATACAACTGGGGATAGGGTCGGTCTCAATGAGGTCAACATGACGATTTTAATAAGCCACCTGACCCAAATGTTACAGATCTCATCTATGGGATACACAACGTGATGACCCTTCAATTGACTTTATCCAAGGTCAAGATGCAAGTCGGGTGATCATCATCATCATTGTCATCTTCTTCGTCATCGTCGTCATCATCATCATCATCATCATCATCCATGTGCTGTTTCCATCTTATCACAAACATTGAATAAACAAAACAACACATTGAATAATAGGCCTGGTCAATTTTCAAGATGATGATGGTGATCATGATGACAATGATGATGATTCATGATGATATGCTGATGAAGATATCCAAGAAAACTAATTTCCATCTCTAGAGAGCTGAATTTTTAATATTTGCAGGGTTTGTAAAAAAGGCCTGGTCGAAGTGTTATCACTCTGGTTTTCCATAAGGTATGTGTTTCTTTATGGTTCTTTTATGTTTTGCATTTTTTCTTAGTTTGAACAATCATCACATAAAGGTGATGCCGAACTTATAAAAAGGCTTTACTTGGGGATTAAAAAAACAAAGATTTTAAAAGTTTATAATTGACAACCAAGAGAAACAAACACGTTTTCAAAATAAATTCATACCAAACTTAGAACATAATACATACTAGGAGTCTAGAAATGATGATTATTAAAATTCGATCAATCCTAATTAATATCAAACGATTTTAAATTTAACATTATATTCTCTAGCGGTTGTTTCATTAGAAGGTTGCTCTTGGAGAACATCATTGTTCATCGTTATAGTGTTGTTGCTACCGTTAAATTTTGAGTTGTTAATGTGGTTTCATTCCTCATGTATTTCCAGCTCACGACTCATGAACCCAAAAGAGTGTTTTTTTTTGGTTGATTCATAGCCATTATTAGATTATTGTTCATGTTATGATGTTGTAATGGTTGAGAGACAGATCCAACCAAACCATGAAAATGTATCACTTGAGGATGAAAGGGCTTCATCTCCAAAAAAGGTTTTCCGTTGCTAGTGCTTCCTTGGTATGGACAGTAACAATTTGGATTTGGATTTTCGTTCCCAATTTGTTGGTAAACTATAGGTCCAAGTGGTTTGGGACCAAAAACCCATTGATCAATTAAGTAATGAATATTATTTTTCCTTAAATATCAATATTAATTATTCTTGTTGCTTCATGAGTCTTCCCAGTTTTATCATCGTCGTGACCACCTCCTACAAAAGTATCATTTGTGGTGATCCTCAATTCCTCGACTTGCACCTCAAATGGAAGCACCAGTGGATTGCAAAGAGGAAAAAATTGTATGAAATCTAGATTCTTCCTACTAAAGTGTATGTTTATGTAAGCGTGTATGGTTATGTAAGCATTGAAATATATATATGATGTTACTAGCATGTTTAAGTATCTATGTGTATTAATAAATTCCTATAAAGAGTTTTAT
>SMJT01000055.1:758104-799061 GCA_004349715.1 Crucihimalaya himalaica | reverse complement strand
TTACGAGATAGAAGGGTTATGTTTGTGTCCATTTTCAGTTTTTGTTGTATCAAATGGATATATGAAGATTCTTAAAGTACTGATAAGAAATTTCTCTAGACGCATATAAATCCTTACATACTACTAGATTCTAGCTTGGGGCTCAAGTAGATTTCACCTCGAAACACTTAATTTCCTTCCATACACTCTTCTGCTAAGTATTAAAAATTGACAAATGAATACGGTGAAGATAACCATATTTCCCATGTGGAAGCAACCCAAAACCCTCTCTTTCTAGTTATAGCTTCTTTATGTTTGTGATGATCTATTGTGAAACTTGTATTTATTAGCTCCAACATCTCCGTAGTCCTTGAATGAATCAGATTTTAAGTTCTTTTTCCCTCTTTAGGAATGCTGGTTGCGTCTTGCACAGAAAATTAAAACACACAAAACATGTTTTGGGCTGTTAGCCTATCTTTGATTTCTCATGCGGCTCAACTTTTGGCTTAGCTAACCTTGACACATCGACAATTAGATCCACAAAATTAAACTATACAAATATTTCTTCTGCATCAAGCAAGAACATCAACATAGAGATACAAGGAGTGTGCCAACGTTAACTCTACCTAACGTAAAAGTTTATTATAACAACAGCAAAAAAGGCAAACATTATAGATTTTTTCTCTCAACTTAAAAATGTAATTGTAATCTTTTTGATTAAACACTAAAATTACACTTTTCTATTAAATTTCCTAAAAATAAAGAACATACAAAATTTTTCCATTCTGGCGGAATGGTGAAAATTCTTACCTATTACACCAATAGCTGATTAGTTTAGTGAAGCTAACCTATCCAGTTATAGATAAGCTCCCTTATCCTCCACCTTATAAACAACCTAAAACACTATCTAGAGAACAAAAGAAAATAAAAACTGAACCTTGAGAAATGAGAAACAGAGAAGAGAGTTGATGAACATGTAAGTCTACTTATCTTTGAATTTATTTTGAATTTGAATGAATGATTTTCATAGTTCTCTTGGAGAGAAAGCTTGAACCTTAAGGGCTTTGCGTTAATGTTAAAGCTTTGACTTTTACTTTGTAGACTCTGTCTCAAACTCTCTCTCTCTCTCTCTCTCTCTATCTCTTCTCTCTATTCTCTCTCTCTCTTCTCTCCTATTGTATTTTTTAATATGGAACCTGGATCTATTTCCTGTGGGAAGAATCTCCTCATCTAAGGTTTTTTTGGTGGCAATTTTGAGCTTTTTTAGGTTGTCGAGTTTCAATTCTTCAAATGTTGTCTCTTACATAACTGTGGTATATTGTTGGTTTCTATGTGTTAATTAGTGATTGATCTCAATTTCATGTGCAGATACAATGGGGATAGGGTCGGTCTCTATGAGGTCAACATGACGATTTTAATAAGCCACTTGACCCAATAGTTACAGATCTCATCTATGGGATACACAACGTCATGACCCTTCAGTTGACTTCATCCAAGGTCAAGATGCAAGTCGGGTGATCATCATCATCATATTTTATCTTCCTTCGTCATGTCGTCGTCATCATATCATCATCATCCATGTGCCCTGTTTCCATCTTATCGCAAACATTGAATAAACAAAACAACACATTGAATAATAGGCTGGTCAATTTTCAAGATGATGATGTTGATCATGATGACGATGATGATGATTCATGATGATATGCTGATGAAGATATCCAAGAAAACTAATTTCCATCTCTAGAGAGTTGAATTTTTAATAATTTGTCAGGGTTTGTAAAAAAGGCCTGGTCGAAGTGTTATCACTCTAGTTTTCCTAAGGTATGTGTTTCTTTATGGTTCTTTGATGTTTTTGCATTTTTTCTTAGTTTGAACAATCATCACATAAAGGTGATGCCGAAACTATAAAAAGGCTTTACTTGGGGATTAAAAAAACAAAGATTTTAAAAGTTTATAATTGACAACCAAGAGAAACAAACATATTTTAAAATAAATTCATACCAAACTTAGAACATAATACAACTGGAGTCTCAGAAATGATGATTATTTAAATTCGATCAATCCTAATTAAATATCAAACGATTTTAGATTTAACATTATATTCTCTAGCGGTTGTTTCATTAGAAGGTTGCTCTTGGAGAACATCAATCGTTTCAGTCGTTATAGTGTTTGTTGCTACCGCGTTAAATTGTTGAGTTGTTAATGTGGTTTCATTCCTCATGTATTTCCAGCTTCACTGACTCATGAAACCAAAAGAGTGTTTTTTTTGGTTGATTCATAGCCATTATTGGATTATTGTTCATGTTATGATGTTGTAATGGTTGAGAGGCAGATCCAACAACCACTGAAAATGTATCACTTGTAGGATGAAAGGGCTTCATTCCAAAAAAGGTTTTCTCGTTGCTAGTGCTTCCTTGGTATGGACAGTAACTATTTGGATTTGGATTTTGTTTCCCAATTTGTTGGTAAATACTAGGTCCAAGTGGTTTGGGACCAAAAACCCATTATCAATTTAAGTAATGAATATTTTTTTTCCTTAATATCAATATTAATTATTCTTGTTGCTTCATCAGTCTTCCCAGTTTTATTCATCGTCGTGACACCTCCTACAAAAGTATCATTTGTGGTGATCCTCAATTCCTCGACTTGCACCTCAAATGGAAGCACCAGTGGATCGCAAAGAGGAAAAAATTGTATGAAATCTAGATTCTTCCTACTAAAGTTGTATGTTTATGTAAGCGTGTATGGTTATGTAGCATTGAAATATATATATGATGTTACTAGCATGTTTAAGTATCTATGTGTATTAATAAATTTCTAGAAAGAGTTTTATACTGAGATACAAGGGTTATGTTTGTGTCTATTTTCAGTTTTTGTTGGTATCAAAATGGATATATTGAAGATTCTTAAAGTACTGATAAGAAATTTCTTAGGACGCATATACTATCCTTATAACTACTAGATTCTAGCTTGGGGCTCAAGTAGATTTCACCTCGAAACACTTAATTTCCTTCATACACTCTTCTGCTAAGTATCTAGAATTGACAAATGAATACGGTGAAGATAACCATAATTTCCCATGTGGAAGCAACCAAAACCCTCTCTCTCTAGTTATAGCTTCTTTATGTTGTGATGATCTATTGTGAACTTGTATTTATTAGCTCCAACATCTCCGTAGTCCTTGAATGAATCAGATTTTAAGTTCTTTTCCTCTTTAGAATGCTGTTGCGTCTTCCACAGAAACATAAAACACACAAACATGTTTTGGGCTGTTAGCCTATCTTTTGATTTCTCATGCGGCTTCAACTTTTGGCTTAGCTTACCCTGACCATCGACAATTAGATCCACAAAATTAAAACTATACAAATATTTCTTCTGTCATCAAGCAGAGAACATCAACATAGAGTACAATGGAGTGATGCCAACGTAACTCTACCTAACGTAAAAGTTTATTTAACAACAGCAAAAAAGGAAAACCATTATAGATTTTTCTCTCAACTTAAAAATGTAAATTGTAATCTTTTTGATTAAACACTAAAAATTACTCATTTTCTAAAAATAAAAAGAACATACAAATTTTTCCATTGGCGGAATGGTGAAAATTCTTACCTATTAACAACCAATAGTGATTAGTTTAGTGAAGCTAACCTATCCAGTTATAGATAAGCTCCCTTATCCTCCACCTTATAAACAACCTAAAGACCTATCTAGAGAACAAAAGAAAATAAACTGAACCTTGAGAAATGAGAACAGAGAGAGAGGTCGATGAACGTGTAAGTCACTTTATCCTTGAATTTATTTTGAATTTGATGAAGATTTTCATGTTCTCTTGGAGAGAAAGCTTGAACCTTAAGGGCTTTGCATGTTAATGTTAAAGCTTTGACTTTTAGCTTTGTAGACTCTGTCTCAATTCTCTCTCTCTTCTCTCTCCTCTCTCTCTCTTTTTCCCTCTCTCTATCTCTCTTCTTTCTCTCTCTGTCTCTTATTGTATTTTTTAATATGGAACCTGGATTCTATTTTCTGTGGGAAGAATCTCCTCATCTAAGGTTTGTTTTTTTGGTGGCAATTTTTGAGCTTTTTTAGGTTGTCGGAGTTTCAATTTCTTCAAAGTGTTGTTCTCTTACATAACTGTGGTATATTGTTGGTTTATATGTCTTAATTAGTGATTGATCTCAAATTTCATGTTGCAGATACAACTGGGGATAGGTTGCGTCTCTATGAGGTCAACATGACGATTTTAATGAGCCACTTGATCCGTATGTTCGGATCTCATCTTATGGAGATACACAACATCATGACCCTTCAGTTGACTTCATCCAAGGTCAAGATGCAAGTCGGGTGATCATCATCATCATCATCATTGTATCTTCTTCGTCATCTTGTCGTCGTCATCATCATCGTCGTCATCATCATCACATCCAGAAAGAAACTTAATTTCCATCATCATGACGATCAATGATGATATCTCTGATGAAGATATCCAAGAAAACTAATTCTCCATCTCTAGAGAGCTTGAATTTTAATATTTGCAGGGTTTGTAAAAAAGGCCTGGTCGAAGTGTTATCACTCTGGTTTTCCATAAGGTATGTGTTTCTTATTGTTCTTTTGATGTTTTGCATTTTTTCTTAGTTTGAACAATAATCCATAAAGGTGATGCCCGAACTCATAAAAAACTATTTTGGGATTAAAAAAACAAAGATTTTAAAAGTTGTAATTGACAACCAAGAGAAACAAACACATTTTTAAAAATAAATTCATACCAAACCTTAGAAACATAATACCAACTAAGAGTCTAGAAATGATGATTATTAAAGGTCGATCAATCCCAATTAATATCAGCAATTTAGATTTAACATTATATCTCTACGGTTGTTTTATTAGAAGGTTGCTCTTGGAGAACATCATCGTTCGTCGTTATAGTGTTGTTGCTACCGTTAAATTGTGAGTTGTTAATGTGGTTTCATTTCTCAGTATTTCCAGCTCACGACTCATGAAACCAAAAGAGTGTTTTTTTTTGTTGATTCATAGCCATTATTGGATTATTGTTCATGTTATGATGTTGTAATGGTTGAGAGGCATAATCCAACCAAACACCGAAAATACACACTTGTGGATGAAAGAGCTTCATCTCCAAAAAAGGTTTTCCGTTGCTAGTGCTTCTTGGTATGGACAGTATAACTATTTGAATTTAGATTTTCGTTCCCAATTTGTTGGTAAACTACAGGTCCAAGTGGTTTGGGACCAAAAAACCCATTTATCAATTAAGTAATGAATACTATTTTTTTCCTTAAATATCATATTAATTATTCTTGTTGCTTCATGAGTCTTCCAGTTTTATCAATCGTCGTGACCAACCTCCTACATAAGTATCATTTGTGGTGATCTTCAATTCCTCGACTTGCACCTCAAATGGAAGCACCAGTGGATCGCAAAGAGGAAAAATTGTATGAAAATCTAGATTCTTCCTACTAAAGTGTATGTTTATGTTAAGCGTGGTATGGTTATGTAAGCATTGAAAATATATATATGATGTTACTAGCAGGTTTAAGTATCTATGTGTATTAATAAATTCCTATAAAGAGTTTTATGAGTAGATAGAAGGGTTATGTTTGTGTCTATTTTCAGTTTTTTGTTGGTATCAAAATGGATATATGAAAGATTCTTAAGTACTGATAAGAAATTTCTCTGGACGCATATACTATCCTTACAACTATCTAGATTCTAGCTTGGGCTCAAGTAGATTTTCACCTCGAAACACTTAATTTCCTTCCATACACTCTTCTGCTAAGTATCTAGAAATTGACAAATGAATACGGTGAAGATAACCATATTTCCCATGTGGAAGCAACCCAAACCCTCTCTCTCTAGTTATAGCTTCTTTAATGTTGTGATGATCTATTGGAACTTGTTAGACATGATTTATTAGCTCCAACATCTCCGTAAGTCTTTGAATGAATCTGATTTTAAATTCTTTTCCTCTTAGAAAGCTGCTTGCGTCTTCCACACAAACATAAAACACACAAAAACAGGTTTTGGGCTGTTAGCCTATCTTTTGATTTTTCATGCGGCTCAACTTTTGATCTTAGCTACCCTGACCATCGACAATTAGATGCACAAAATTAAACTATACAAATATTTCTTCTGCATCAAGCAGAAGAACATCAAACATATAGAGTACAATGGAGTGATATCAACGTTAACTCTAACCTAACGTAAAAGTTTATATATAACAACAGGAAAAAAGGTAAACCATTATAGATTTTTCTCTCAACTTAAAATGTAAATTGTAATCTTTTTGATTAAAACATAAAAATTACCTTTTCTATAATTTACCTAAAATAAAAGAACATACCAAATTTTTCCATGTGGCGGAACTGGTGAAAAATTCTTACCTATTAAACCAATAGCTGATTAGTTTAGTGAAGCTAACCTATCCAGTTATAGATAAGCTCCCTTATCCTCCACCTTAATATGCAACCTAAAGACCTATCTAGAGAACAAAAGAAATAAAACTGAACCTTGAGAAATGAGAAACAGAGAGAGGTCGATGAACGTGATAAGTCTACTTTATCCTTGAATTTATTTTTGAATTTGATGAATGATTTTCATGTTCTCTTGGAGAGAGAAAGCTTGAACCTTAAGGGCTTTGCAGTTAAAGTTAAAGCTTTGAGTTTTACATTTGTAGACTCTGTTTCAAACTTTCTCTCTCTCTCTCTCTCTCTACTCTCTCTACGCTATCTTCTCTCTTTCTTCTCTCTTCTCTATTGTATTTTTTAATATGGAACCTGGATCTTCTTTCCTGTGGAAGAATCTCCTCATCTAAGTTTTTTTTGGTGGCAATATTGAGCTTTTTATAGGTTTGTCGGAGTTTTCAATTTCTTCAAATGTTGTCTCTTACATAATTGGTATATTGTTTGGTTTTTATGTGTTAATTAGTGATTGATCTCAAATTTCATGTTGCAGATACAACTGGGATAGGTTCTGGTCTCTATCAGGTGTAAACTGACGTCATGACCCTTCAATTAATAGATCCACTTGACCGCGAATGTTACGGATCTCATCTATGGGATATACACAACGTCATGACCCTTAATTGACTTCATCCAAGGTCAAGATGCAAGTTGGGTGAATCAATCATCATCATCATTGTTCATCTTCTTCGTCATCATTCGTCGTCAATCAATCAATCATCCATGGTGTTTCCCAACTTATCGCCAACATGATAAAACAAAACAAACATTTGAATAATAGGCCTGTCATTTTTCAGATGATGATGGTGATCATTGATGACGATGATGATGATTCATGATGATATTGCGAATGAAGATATCCAAGAAAACTAATTTCCATTCTCAGAGAGCTGAATTTTTAATATTTGGCAGGGTTTGTAAAAAAAGGCCTGGTCGAAGTGTTTTCACTCTGGTTTTCCATAAGGGTATGTGTTTCTTTAATTGTTCTTTGTTTTTGGCATGTTTTTTCTTAGTGTTGAACAATCTGTTAATCCCAAAAGCGTGAATGCCGAACTCGATAAAAAACTTACTTGGTGGATTAAAAAAACAAAAGATTTTAAAAGTTATTAATTGACAACCCAAGAGAAACAAACACATTTTAAAGATAAATTCATACCAACACATATTCGGAATAGATACATCTAATATAGGCGAAACTGGATCAATTCCTCGACTTGCACCTCAAATGGAAGCACCAGTGGATCGCAAAGAGGAAAAAATTGTATGAAATCTAGATTCTTCCTACTAAAGTGTATGTTTATGTAAGCGTGTATGGTTATGTAAGCATTGAAATATATATATGATGTTACTAGCATGTTTAAGTATCTATGTGTATTAATAAATTCCTATAAAGAGTTTTATACGAGATAGAAGGGTTATGTTTGTGTCCATTTTCAGTTTTTGTTGGTATCAAAATGGATATATGAAGATTCTTAAAGTACTGATAAGAAATTTCTCTGGACGCATATACTATCCTTACAACTACTAGATTCTAGCTTGGGGCTCAAGTAGATTTCACCTCGAAACACTTAATTTCCTTCCATACACTCTTCTGCTAAGTATCTAAAAATTGACAAATGAATACGGTGAAGATAACCATATTTCCCATGTGGAAGCAACCCAAAACCCTCTCTTTCTAGTTATAGCTTCTTTATGTTGTGATGATCTATTGTGAACTTGTATTTATTAGCTCCAACATCTCCGTAGTCCTTGAATGAATCAGATTTTAAGTTCTTTTCCCTCTTAGAATGCTGTTGCGTCTTCCACAGAAACATAAAACACACAAAACATGTTTTGGGCTGTTAGCCTATCTTTCGATTTCTCATGCGGCTCAACTTTTGGCTTAGCTAACCTTGACCATCGACAATTAGATCCACAAAATTAAACTATACAAATATTTCTTCTGCATCAAGCAAAGAACATCAAGCATAGAGTACAATGGAGTGTTGCCAACGTTAACTCTACCTAACGTAAAAGTTTATTATAACAACAGCAAAACAAGGCAAACAATTATAGATTTTTCTCTCAACTTAAAAATGTAAATTGTAATCTTTTTGATTAAAACACTAAAACTTACATTTTCTATTAAATTTCCTAAAAATGAAAGAACATACAAAATTTTTCCATTTGGCGGAATGGTGAAAATTCTTACCTATTAACAACCAATAGCTGATTAGTTTAGTGAAGCTAACCTATCCAGTTATAGATAAGCTCCCTTATCCTCCACCTTATAAACAACCTAAAGACCTATCTAGAGAACAAAAGAAAATAAAACTGAACCTTGAGAAATGAGAAACAGAGAAGAGGTCGATGAACGTGTAAGTCTACTTTATCCTTTGAATTTATTTTGAATTTGATGAATGATTTTCATGTTCTCTTGGAGAGAAAGCTTGAACCTTAAGGGCTTTGCAGTTAATGTTAAAGCTTTGACTTTTAACTTTGTAGACTCTGTCTCAAACTCTCTCTCTCTCTCTCTCTCTATCTCTCTCTCTTTCTCTCTCTCTCTCTCCCTATTGTATTTTTTAATATGGAACCTGGATCTCTTTCCTGTGGGAAGAATCTCCTCATCTAAGTTATTTTTGGTGGCAATTTTGAGCTTTTTTAGGTTATCGGAGTTTCAATTTCTTCAAAATGTTGTCTGTCTCTTACATAAATGTGGTATATTGTTGGTTTCTATGTGTTAATTTGTGATTGATCTCAAATTTCATGTAGCTGATACAATTGGGGATAGGTTCGGTCTCTATGAGGTCAACATGACGATTTTAATAAGCCACTTGACCCAAATGTTACAGATCTCATCTATGGGATACACAACGTCATGACCCTTCAGTTGACTTCATCCAAGGTCAAGATGCAAGTCGGGTGATCATCATCATCATCATTGTTATCTTCTTCGTCATTGTCGTCGTCATCATCATCATCCATGTGCCGTTTCCATCTTATCGCAAACATTGAATAAACAAAACAACACATTGAATAATAGGCCTGGTCAATTTTCAAGATGATGATGTTGATCATGATGACGATGATGATGATTCATGATGATATGCTGATGAAGATATCCAAGAAAACTAATTTCCATCTCTAGAGAGTTGAATTTTTAATATTTGTAGGGTTTGTCAAAAAGGCCTGGTCGAAGTGTTATCACTCTAGTTTTCCGTAAGGTATGTGTTTCTTTATGGTTCTTTGATGTTTTGCATTTTTTTCTTAGTTTGAACAATCATCACATAAAGGTGATGCCGAACTCATAAAAAAGCTTTACTTGGGGATTAAAAAAACAAAGATTTTAAAAGTTTATAATTGACAACCAAGAGAAACAAACACATTTTAAAAATAAATTCATACCAAACTTAGAACATAATACCAACTTGGAGTCTAGAAATGATTATTATTTAAATTCGATCAATCCTAATTAAAATCAGACGATTTTAGATTTAACATTATATTTTCTAACGGTTGTTTCATTAGAAGGTTGCTCTTGGAGAACATCATCGTTTGTCGTTATAGTGTTGTTGCTACCGTTAAATTGTGAGTTGTTAATGTGGTTTCATTACTCAAGTATTTCCAGCTCACGACTCATGAAACCAAAAGAGTGTTTTTTTGTTGATTCATAGCCATTATTGGATTATTGTTCATGTTATGATGTTGTAATGGTTGAGAGGCAAATCCAACCAAACCACGAAAATGCATCACTTGTGGATGAAAGGGCTTCATTTCCAAAAAAGGTTTTCTGTTGCTAGTGCTTCCTTGGTATGGACAATAACTATTTGGATTTAGATTTTCGTTCCCAATTTGTTGGTAAACTACAGGTCCAAGTGGTTTGGGACCAAAAACCCATTTATCAATTAAGTAATGAATATTTTTTTTCCTTAAGTATCAATATTAATTATTCTTGTTGCTTCATCAGTCTTCCCAGTTTTATCATCGTCGTGACAACCTCCTACAAAAGTATCATTTGTGGTGATCCTCAATTCCTCGACTTGCACCTCAAATGGAAGCACCAGTGGATCGCAAAGAGGAAAAAATTGTATGAAATCTAGATTCTTCCTACTAAAGTGTATGTTTATGTAAGCGTGTATGGTTATGTAAGCATTGAAATATATATATGATGTTACTAGCATGTTTAAGTATCTATGTGTATTAATAAATTTCTAGAAAGAGTTTTATACTAGATACAAGGGTTATGTTTGTGTCTATTTTCAGTTTTTGTTGGTATCAAAATGGATATATGAAGATTCTTAAAGTACTGATAAGAAATTTCTTAGGACGCATAAACTATCCTTATAACTACTAGATTCTAGCTTGGGGCTCAAGTAGATTTATCCTCGAAACACTTAATTTCCTTCCATACACTCTTCTGCTAAGTATCTAGAAATTGACAAATGAATAGGTGAAGATAACCATATTTCCCATGTGGAAGCAACCCAAAACCCTCTCTCTCTAGTTATAGCTTCTTTATGTTGTGATGATCTATTGTGAACTTGTATTTATTAGCTCCAACATCTCCGTAGTCCTTGAATGAATCAGATTTTAAGTTCTTTTACCTCTTAGAATGCTGTTGCGTCTTCCACAGAAACATAAAACACACAAAACAGGTTTTGGGCTGTTAGCCTATCTTTTGATTTTTCATGCGGCTCAACTTTTGGCTTAGCTTACCCTGACCATCGACAATTAGATCCACAAAATTAAACTATACAAATATTTCTTCTGTATCAAGCAGAGAACATCAAACATAGAGTACAATGGAGTGATGCCAACGTCAACTCTACCTAACGTAAAAGTTTATTGTAACAACAGCAAAAAAAGGAAAACCATTATAGATTTTTCTCTCAACTTAAAAATGTAAATTGTAATCTTTTTGATTAAAACACTAAAAATTACCTTTTCTAAAAATAAAAGAACATACCAAATTTTTCCATGTGGCGGAATGGTGAAAATTCTTACCTATTAACAACCAATAGCTGATTAGTTTAGTGAAGCTAACCTATCCAGTTATAGATAAGCTCCCTTATCCTCCACCTTATAAACAACCTAAAGACCTATCTAGAGAACAAAAGAAAATAAAACTGAACCTTGAGAAATGAGAAACAGAGAAGAGGTCGATGAACGTGTAAGTCTACTTTATCCCTTGAATTTATTTTGAATTTGATGAACGATTTTCATGTTCTCTTGGAGAGAAAGCTTGAACCTTAAGGGCTTTGCTGTTAATGTTAAAGCATTGACTTTTAGCTTTGTAGACTCTGTCTCAAATTCTCTCTCTCTGTCTCTCTCTCTCTCTCTCTTTTTCCCTCTCTCTATCTCTCTCTCTTTCTCTCTCTGTCTCTATTGTATTTTTTAATATGGAACCTGGATCTATTTTCTGTGGGAAGAATCTCCTCATCTAAGGTTTGTTTTTTTGGTGGCAATTTTGAGCTTTTTTAGGTTGTCGGAGTTTCAATTTCTTCAAAGTGTTGTCTCTTACATAACTGTGGTATATTGTTGGTTTATATGTCTTAATTAGTGATTGATCTCAAATTTCATGTTGCAGATACAACTGGGGATAAGGTTGGTCTCTATGAGGTCAACATGACGATTTTAATGAGCCACTTGATCCGTATGTTACGGATCTCATCTATGGGATACACAACATCATGACCCTTCAATTGACTTCATCCAAGGTCAAGATGCAAGTCGGGTGATCATCATCATCATCATCATTGTCATCTTCTTCGTCATCGTCGTCGTCATCATCATCGTCGTCATCATCATCATCCAAGAAAACTAATTTCCATCATCATGACGATTCATGATGATATGCTGATGAAGATATCCAAGAAAACTAATTTCCATCTCTAGAGAGCTGAATTTTTAATATTTGCAGGGTTTGTAAAAAAGGCCTGGTCGAAGTGTTATCACTCTGGTTTTCCATAAGGTATGTGTTTCTTTATTGTTCTTTGATGTTTTGCATTTTTTCTTAGTTTGAACAATAATCCCATAAAGGTGATGCCGAACTCATAAAAAAACTTATCTTGTGGATTAAAAAAACAAAGATTTTAAAAGTTTGTAATTGACAACCAAGAGAAACAAACACATTTTAAAAATAAATTCATACCAAACTTAGAACATAATACCAACTAAGAGTCTAGAAATGATGATTATTAAAGGTCGATCAATCCCAATTAATATCAGCCAATTTTAGATTTAACATTATATTCTCTAGCGGTTGTTTTATTAGAAGGTTGCTCTTGGAGAACATCATCGTTCGTCGTTATAGTGTTGTTGCTACCGTTAAATTGTGAGTTGTTAATGTGGTTTCATTTCTCAAGTATTTCCAGCTCACGACTCATGAAACCAAAAGAGTGTTTTTTTTGTTGATTCATAGCCATTATTGGATTATTGTTCATGTTATGATGTTGTAATGGTTGAGAGGCATATCCAACCAAACCACGAAAATACATCACTTGTGGATGAAAGAGCTTCATCTCCAAAAAAGGTTTTCCGTTGCTAGTGCTTCCTTGGTATGGACAGTAACTATTTGAATTTAGATTTTCGTTCCCAATTTGTTGGTAAACTACAGGTCCAAGTGGTTTGGGACCAAAAACCCATTTATCAATTAAGTAATGAATACTATTTTTCCTTAAATATCAATATTAATTATTCTTGTTGCTTCATGAGTCTTCCCAGTTTTATCATCGTCGTGACCACCTCCTACATAAGTATCATTTGTGGTGATCTTCAATTCCTCGACTTGCACCTCAAATGGAAGCACCAGTGGATCGCAAAGAGGAAAAAATTGTATGAAATCTAGATTCTTCCTACTAAAGTGTATGTTTATGTAAGCGTGTATGGTTATGTAAGCATTGAAATATATATATGATGTTACTAGCATGTTTAAGTATCTATGTGTATTAATAAATTTCTATAAAGAGTTTTATGAGAGATAGAAGGGTTATGTTTGTGTCTATTTTCAGTTTTTGTTGGTATCAAAATGGATATATGAAGATTCTTAAAGTACTGATAAGAAATTTCTCTGGACGCATATACTATCCTTACAACTACTAGATTCTAGCTTGGGGCTCAAGTAGATTTCACCTCGAAACACTTAATTTCCTTCCATACACTCTTCTGCTAAGTATCTAAAAATTGACAAATGAATACGGTGAAGATAACCATATTTCCCATGTGGAAGCAACCCAAAACCCTCTCTCTCTAGTTATAGCTTCTTTATGTTGTGATGATCTATTGTGAACTTGTATTTATTAGCTCCAACATCTCCGTAGTCTTTGAATGAATCTGATTTTAAATTCTTTTCCCTCTTAGAATGCTGTTGCGTCTTCCACACAAACATAAAACACACAAAACAGGTTTTGGGCTGTTAGCCTATCTTTTGATTTTTCATGCGGCTCAACTTTTGACTTAGCTAACCCTGACCATCGACAATTAGATCCACAAAATTAAACTATACAAATATTTCTTCTGCATCAAGCAAAGAACATCAAACATAGAGTACAATGGAGTGATACCAACGTTAACTCTACCTAACGTAAAAGTTTATTATAACAACAGGAAAAAAAGTCAAACCATTATAGATTTTTCTCTCAACTTAAAAATGTAAATTGTAATCTTTTTGATTAAAACACTAAAAATTACCTTTTCTATTAAATTTCCTAAAATAAAAGAACATACCAAATTTTTCCATGTGGCGGAATGGTGAAAATTCTTACCTATTAACAACCAATAGCTGATTAGTTTAGTGAAGCTAACCTATCCAGTTATAGATAAGCTCCCTTATCCTCCACCTTATATGCAACCTAAAGACCTATCTAGAGAACAAAAGAAAATAAAACTGAACCTTGAGAAATGAGAAACAGAGAAGAGGTCGATGAACGTGTAAGTCTACTTTATCCCTTGAATTTATTTTGAATTTGATGAATGATTTTCATGTTCTCTTGGAGAGAAAGCTTGAACCTTAAGGGCTTTGCAGTTAAAGTTAAAGCTTTGAGTTTTAACTTTGTAGACTCTGTTTCAAACTTTCTCTCTCTCTCTCTCTCTCTCTCTCTCTCTATCTCTCTCTCTTTCTCTCTCTCTCTCTATTGTATTTTTTAATATGGAACCTGGATCTCTTTCCTGTGGGAAGAATCTCCTCATCTAAGTTTTTTTTGGTGGCAATTTGAGCTTTTTTAGGTTGTCGGAGTTTCAATTTCTTCAAAATGTTGTCTCTTACATAACTGTGGTATATTGTTGGTTTTTATGTGTTAATTAGTGATTGATCTCAAATTTCATGTTGCAGATACAACTGGGGATAGGTTCGGTCTCTATCAGGTGAACTGACGTCATGACCCTTCAATTAATAATCCACTTGACCCGAATGTTACGGATCTCATCTATGGGATACACAACGTCATGACCCTTAATTGACTTCATCCAAGGTCAAGATGCAAGTTGGGTGATCATCATCATCATCATTGTCATCTTCTTCGTCATCATCGTCGTCATCATCATCATCCATGTGTGTTTCCATCTTATCGCAAACATTGAATAAACAAAACAACACATTGAATAATAGGCCTGGTCAATTTTCAAGATGATGATGGTGATCATGATGACGATGATGATGATTCATGATGATATGCTGATGAAGATATCCAAGAAAACTAATTTCCATCTCTAGAGAGCTGAATTTTTAATATTTGCAGGGTTTGTAAAAAAGGCCTGGTCGAAGTGTTATCACTCTGGTTTTCCATAAGGTATGTGTTTCTTTATTGTTCTTTGATGTTTTGCATTTTTTCTTAGTTTGAACAATAATCCCATAAAGGTGATGCCGAACTCATAAAAAAACTTATCTTGTGGATTAAAAAAACAAAGATTTTAAAAGTTTGTAATTGACAACCAAGAGAAACAAACACATTTTAAAAATAAATTCATACCAAACTTAGAACATAATACCAACTAAGAGTCTAGAAATGATGATTATTAAAGGTCGATCAATCCCAATTAATATCAGCCAATTTTAGATTTAACATTATATTCTCTAGCGGTTGTTTTATTAGAAGGTTGCTCTTGGAGAACATCATCGTTCGTCGTTATAGTGTTGTTGCTACCGTTAAATTGTGAGTTGTTAATGTGGTTTCATTTCTCAAGTATTTCCAGCTCACGACTCATGAAACCAAAAGAGTGTTTTTTTTGTTGATTCATAGCCATTATTGGATTATTGTTCATGTTATGATGTTGTAATGGTTGAGAGGCATATCCAACCAAACCACGAAAATACATCACTTGTGGATGAAAGAGCTTCATCTCCAAAAAAGGTTTTCCGTTGCTAGTGCTTCCTTGGTATGGACAGTAACTATTTGAATTTAGATTTTCGTTCCCAATTTGTTGGTAAACTACAGGTCCAAGTGGTTTGGGACCAAAAACCCATTTATCAATTAAGTAATGAATACTATTTTTCCTTAAATATCAATATTAATTATTCTTGTTGCTTCATGAGTCTTCCCAGTTTTATCATCGTCGTGACCACCTCCTACATAAGTATCATTTGTGGTGATCTTCAATTCCTCGACTTGCACCTCAAATGGAAGCACCAGTGGATCGCAAAGAGGAAAAAATTGTATGAAATCTAGATTCTTCCTACTAAAGTGTATGTTTATGTAAGCGTGTATGGTTATGTAAGCATTGAAATATATATATGATGTTACTAGCATGTTTAAGTATCTATGTGTATTAATAAATTCCTATAAAGAGTTTTATGAGAGATAGAAGGGTTATGTTTGTGTCTATTTTCAGTTTTTGTTGGTATCAAAATGGATATATGAAGATTCTTAAAGTACTGATAAGAAATTTCTCTGGACGCATATACTATCCTTACAACTACTAGATTCTAGCTTGGGGCTCAAGTAGATTTCACCTCGAAACACTTAATTTCCTTCCATACACTCTTCTGCTAAGTATCTAGAAATTGACAAATGAATACGGTGAAGATAACCATATTTCCCATGTGGAAGCAACCCAAAACCCTCTCTCTCTAGTTATAGCTTCTTTATGTTGTGATGATCTATTGTGAACTTGTATTTATTAGCTCCAACATCTCCGTAGTCTTTGAATGAATCTGATTTTAAATTCTTTTCCCTCTTAGAATGCTGTTGCGTCTTCCACACAAACATAAAACACACAAAACAGGTTTTGGGCTGTTAGCCTATCTTTTGATTTTTCATGCGGCTCAACTTTTGACTTAGCTAACCCTGACCATCGACAATTAGATCCACAAAATTAAACTATACAAATATTTCTTCTGCATCAAGCAAAGAACATCAAACATAGAGTACAATGGAGTGATACCAACGTTAACTCTACCTAACGTAAAAGTTTATTATAACAACAGGAAAAAAAGTCAAACCATTATAGATTTTTCTCTCAACTTAAAAATGTAAATTGTAATCTTTTTGATTAAAACACTAAAAATTACCTTTTCTATTAAATTTCCTAAAATAAAAGAACATACCAAATTTTTCCATGTGGCGGAATGGTGAAAATTCTTACCTATTAACAACCAATAGCTGATTAGTTTAGTGAAGCTAACCTATCCAGTTATAGATAAGCTCCCTTATCCTCCACCTTATATGCAACCTAAAGACCTATCTAGAGAACAAAAGAAAATAAAACTGAACCTTGAGAAATGAGAAACAGAGAAGAGGTCGATGAACGTGTAAGTCTACTTTATCCCTTGAATTTATTTTGAATTTGATGAATGATTTTCATGTTCTCTTGGAGAGAAAGCTTGAACCTTAAGGGCTTTGCAGTTAAAGTTAAAGCTTTGAGTTTTAACTTTGTAGACTCTGTTTCAAACTTTCTCTCTCTCTCTCTCTCTCTCTCTCTCTCTATCTCTCTCTCTTTCTCTCTCTCTCTCTATTGTATTTTTTAATATGGAACCTGGATCTCTTTCCTGTGGGAAGAATCTCCTCATCTAAGTTTTTTTTGGTGGCAATTTGAGCTTTTTTAGGTTGTCGGAGTTTCAATTTCTTCAAAATGTTGTCTCTTACATAACTGTGGTATATTGTTGGTTTTTATGTGTTAATTAGTGATTGATCTCAAATTTCATGTTGCAGATACAACTGGGGATAGGTTCGGTCTCTATCAGGTGAACTGACGTCATGACCCTTCAATTAATAATCCACTTGACCCGAATGTTACGGATCTCATCTATGGGATACACAACGTCATGACCCTTAATTGACTTCATCCAAGGTCAAGATGCAAGTTGGGTGATCATCATCATCATCATTGTCATCTTCTTCGTCATCATCGTCGTCATCATCATCATCCATGTGTGTTTCCATCTTATCGCAAACATTGAATAAACAAAACAACACATTGAATAATAGGCCTGGTCAATTTTCAAGATGATGATGGTGATCATGATGACGATGATGATGATTCATGATGATATGCTGATGAAGATATCCAAGAAAACTAATTTCCATCTCTAGAGAGCTGAATTTTTAATATTTGCAGGGTTTGTAAAAAAGGCCTGGTCGAAGTGTTATCACTCTGGTTTTCCATAAGGTATGTGTTTCTTTATGGTTCTTTTATGTTTTGCATTTTTTCTTAGTTTGAACAATCATCACATAAAGGTGATGCCGAACTTATAAAAAGGCTTTACTTGGGGATTAAAAAAACAAAGATTTTAAAAGTTTATAATTGACAACCAAGAGAAACAAACACGTTTTCAAAATAAATTCATACCAAACTTAGAACATAATACATACTAGGAGTCTAGAAATGATGATTATTAAAATTCGATCAATCCTAATTAATATCAAACGATTTTAAATTTAACATTATATTCTCTAGCGGTTGTTTCATTAGAAGGTTGCTCTTGGAGAACATCATTGTTCATCGTTATAGTGTTGTTGCTACCGTTAAATTTTGAGTTGTTAATGTGGTTTCATTCCTCATGTATTTCCAGCTCACGACTCATGAACCCAAAAGAGTGTTTTTTTTTGGTTGATTCATAGCCATTATTAGATTATTGTTCATGTTATGATGTTGTAATGGTTGAGAGACAGATCCAACCAAACCATGAAAATGTATCACTTGAGGATGAAAGGGCTTCATCTCCAAAAAAGGTTTTCCGTTGCTAGTGCTTCCTTGGTATGGACAGTAACAATTTGGATTTGGATTTTCGTTCCCAATTTGTTGGTAAACTATAGGTCCAAGTGGTTTGGGACCAAAAACCCATTGATCAATTAAGTAATGAATATTATTTTTCCTTAAATATCAATATTAATTATTCTTGTTGCTTCATGAGTCTTCCCAGTTTTATCATCGTCGTGACCACCTCCTACAAAAGTATCATTTGTGGTGATCCTCAATTCCTCGACTTGCACCTCAAATGGAAGCACCAGTGGATCGCAAAGAGGAAAAAATTGTATGAAATCTAGATTCTTCCTACTAAAGTGTATGTTTATGTAAGCGTGTATGGTTATGTAAGCATTGAAATATATATATGATGTTACTAGCATGTTTAAGTATCTATGTGTATTAATAAATTCCTAGAAAGAGTTTTATATGAGATACAAGGGTTATGTTTATGTCTATTTTCAGTTTTTGTTGGTATCCAAATGGATATATGAAGATTCTTAAAGTACTGATAAGAAATTTCTCTGGACGAATATACTATCCTTACAACTACTAGATTCTAGCTTGGGGCTCAAGTAGATTTCACCTCAAAACACTTAATTTCTTTCCATACACTCTTCTGCTAAGTATCTAAAAATTGACAAATGAATACGGTGAAGATAACTATATTTCCCATGTGGAAGCAACCCAAAACCCTCTCTCTCTAGTTATAGCTTCTTTATGTTGTGATGATCTATTGTGAACTTGTATTTATTAGCTCCAACATCTCCGTAGTCCTTGAATGAATCAGATTTTAAGTTCTTTTCCCTCTTAGAATGCTGTTGCGTCTTCCACAGAAACATAAAACACACAAAACAGGTTTAGGGCTGTTAGCCTATCTTTTGATTTCTCATGCGGCTCAACTTTTGGCTTAGCTAACCCTGACCATCGACAATTAGATCCACAAAATTAAACTATACAAACATTTCTTATGCATCAAGCAAAGAACATCAAACATCGAATACAATGGAGTGATATCAACGTTAACTCTACCTAACGTAAAAGTTTATTATAACAACAACAAAAAAAGGCAAACCATTATAGATTTTTCTCTCAACTTAAAAATGTAAATTGTAATCTTTTTGATTAAAACACTAAAAATTACCTTTTCTATTAAATTTCTTAAAAATAAAAGAACATACCAAATTTTTCCATGTTGCGGAATGGTGAAAATTCTTACCTATTAACAACCAATAGCTGATTAGTTTAGTGAAGCTAACCTATCCAGTTATAGATAAGCTCCCTTATCCTCCACCTTATAAACAACCTAAAGACCTATCTAGAGAACAAAAGAAAATAAAACTAAACCTTGAGAAATGAGAAACAGAGAAGAGGTCGATGAACGTGTAAGTCTACTTTATCCCTTGAATTTATTTTGAATTTGATGAAAGATTTTCATGTTCTCTTGGAGAGAAATCTTGAACCTTAAGGGCTTTGCTGTTAATGTTAAAGCTTTGACTTTTAGCTTTGAAGACTCTGTCTCAAACTCTCTCTCTCTCTCTCTCTCTCTCTCTCTCTCTCTTTCTCTCTCTCTCTCTATTGTATTTTTTAATATGGAACCTGGATCTATTTTCTGTGGGAAGAATCTCCTCTTCTAAGGTTTTTTTTGTGGCAATTTTGAGCTTTTTTAGGTTGTCGGAGTTTCAATTTCATCAAAGTGTTGTCTCTTACATAACTGTGGTATATTGTTGGTTTCTATGTGTTAATTAGTGATTGAGCTCAAATTTCATGTTGCAGATACAACTGAGGATAAAACATAATACCAACTAGGAGTCTAGAAATGATGATTATTAAAATTCGATCAATCCCAATTAATATCAAACGATTTTAGATTTAACATTATATTCTCTAGCGGTTTGGGACAAAAACACATTGATCAATAAAGTAATGAATATTATTTTTCCTTAAATATCAATATTAATTATTCTTGTTGATTCATCAGTCTTCCCAGTTTTATCATCGTCGTGACCACCTCCTACAAAAGCATCATTTGTGGTGATCCTCAATTCCTCGACTTTCACCTCAAATGGAAGCACCAGTGGATCGCAAAGAGGAAAAAATTGGATGAAATCTAGATTCTTCCTACTAACGTGTATGTTTACGTAAGCGTGTATGGTTATAACTACTAGATTCTAGCTTGGGGCTCAAGTAGATTTCACCTTAAAACACTTAATTTCCTTCCATACACTCTTCTGCTAAGTATCTAGAAATTGACAAATGAATACGGTGAAGATAACCATATTTCCCATGTGGAAGCAACCCAAAAACCCTCTCTCTCTCTAGCTATAGCTTCTTTATGTTGTGATGATCTATTATGAACTTGTATTTATTAGCTCCAACATCTCCGTAGTCCTTGAATGAATAATATTTTAAGTCCATTTCCCTCTTAGAATGCTGTTGCGTCTTCCACAGAAACATAAAACACACAAAACAGGTTTTGGGCTGCTAGCCTATCTTTTGATTTATCATGCGGCTCAACTTTTGGCTTAGCTAACCCCGACCGTCGACAATTAGATCCACAAAATCAAACTATACAAATATTTCTTCTGCATCTAGCAAAGAACATACCAAATTTTCCCATGTTGCTTCATCTATCTCTGACAGATTTTGACTCAATAAAACAAAAATTTGACTCAAAAATGACCGACTCTAAGAAAAAAAATCACAATGTCAGTAATCACCTCCCCCAGACTTAAACAACACTGTCCCCAGTGTTATCTAGCCTAGAGGAAGCAAAAGAAAGCATAAGAACAAAATGGCTGAGAGTGGGCTCGAAGTTACCGTGGGAATGGGTGGGTATCGATCGATGCCGTAAGGGCCGGCATCGACCGATGCTAGCATCGTAAGAGCACATGTCTCCTTTGGCCTCGGCATCGATCGATACTCAGGGGTGTCGATCGATGCTCGTCGTCTGGACCTGAGGTTCACTTGAAGACATACGAAAAAAACAAAACGAAATATCATAATAAAAACGTATGTACAGACTCACTAGTGGGTTGCCTCCCACTAAGTGCTTGTTTCACGTCATTAGCTTGACCGTGTCGGGGCTCAAGTGTTGGGTGGTTTGCGGAGAGACAGTGAATGCATCTGTGACAAATGTTTCATCCAAGGTGGGGTGTAAGCATTAACTGCATGTGGTCTACCTAGGAAGTGAGGAAAAGCGTCAGGGTGGGATAGAAGATTGGGTGGGTTACTTCATTTTCCTGATAGTCATCAAAAGAAACAACAAGCGATCGACGAGAATCTTACGGCTTGCTTAAGTGTGAAGTAGATGGAAATATATGATTGATGACATTAGGTGGTTTGGAATTAGAAAAAAAGGTGCGTACCTTTGTTTTCTACGAGGTGTATGGCGTAAAAGAGGTGGGAGTTTTTGCTTGGAATCAGCTGGAGGACAAAATGCTAAGTCGACCGACGCAAGGTCTGAAACTCGAATTGCACCACTTTTTATGTAGTTTAGCTCTGCAATCCTTGCCTCCATTGTAAAGACATCATTTTCTAGCAGTCTGGCATTAACTAGATCCTCTTCCTCGAGCCTAGTACTGAAAGGAAACTCCTCACTCCAATCCTTAGGAACATCGTTCATTTCATAGCTCTCAACCAAATTTTCTTGAACAACCAGCTTGCTCATTTGCTCAGTAGCATCCAACACTTTGACATACCCAGAAATAATATCTTAAGAATGATCTGTGGTTAGGTCTTCATAAATGGAAATCTCTAAAGAAAAGATATGTCCATCAATGGTAGATCTCCTCCTCAGCTTGTCCATGTTAAAACTCATGACTTCATCACCCAAATCAAGCTTTATCTGTCCCTTTCTCACATCAATGATGGCACCAGCTGTTGCAAAAAATGATCTTCCCAAAATAAGAGGATACTGAGGTTCTTCAACATATTCCAAAACCACAAAGTCTGTGGGAATCATACAGCCTTCGATCATTAGTGGAACATCTTCTAAGACAACTTCGTGAAACCTTTTGGATCTATCAGCTAAGATGAGAGAGATCTTTGTTGGAGCGAAATCGGTCATCCCAAGACTTTCAGCAATAGAGAGAGGCATCAGGTTAATGCTAGAGCCAAGATCACAGAGAGAATGAGGGAACCTTTTAGTTGAGATGGAACAGTCTAGTACAAAGCTTCCTGAATCAGGTAGCTTCTCTGGAATCCTACTCTGAATCATAGCACTGACATGTTCAGAGATTTTCATCTTCCTCTCTTTCCTTGAAAATGTGTTTTTCAGGAGAAATTCACTGATGTCCTTTGTGAGCAGAGCTACTTTCTCAGGACTCACACCATTGGTAACCATCCTCTTAGCATACCTCTTGAAAGCTGGTGCAGTCATGATAGCATCTACGAACGGGAGTTCAACAACCAACTTTTCTTGCATTATTCTACATCTAGCCTCTTCTATCTCCTTCTTGGACTTGGCAAGAGGTCGAGGGAAATGAATCTTTGGTACATAGACTCTCCCAACATGTCTTGTAGTCTGCTTTTGGTCGACCTTTGGACTGGTATCGATCGACATAGGGGGGTGTCGATCGATGCCTGTGGTATTGCAACCGATCCTGTAGAACTTTGAACAGGCAACGATCGATGCTGAGGGGTATCGACCGATACTGGGTGAGTATCGATCAATACTGGGGCAATTCCAGGAATCTCATCGTCGTCATCTGCAGCAAGATTGATGAGCTGCTTGGGAGAGTAGGTTTTCTTCAAGCTTGGAGTGACCTCTCATCCACTTCTCACAGTAATGGCATGAACATGCTCCCTTGGATTCACCGTTTTCCCAGGAAGGAAACCATCCTGTCTCTTAACTGTTTCTGCAGTTTGAGCGACCTGAGTTTCCAACTTCTTCTGATGGATGTTCAGAGCCTCGATTTTTCCATTCAAATCAGTGTACAAGGCATCCATCTTTCCATTGAAATCAACAGTCATCTTTTGTTGCCCCTCATGAATCTGTTCAAGCATAGTCTCAACCTTGCTTTCCTGAGTCTTGGGCGGTGGTGTCTTGTAAGATGAATTCCCATAGGTGCGAGTGTACCCACTGTTCTGAAATGGTTTCTGACCAAAGGAGTTTGCTCCGAAATTTGCAGACTTGAAATCAGATTTGAATCCTCCTCTTTGAGAATTATCGGTGAAACCGCGGTTGTACGACGAATTCTGAAACCCATTACCACCTATGTAGTTGACATCCTCTGCTTCACCTTCATCGATGTTCTCGACTTCTTCAGCAAAATGCACTGCCTTCTGCTGCTTACCCATCAACAAATTGTGAACTGAATCCAGTTTCGCATGTACCTCAGCAATCTGCAATCCATCAACGTTTGCATTCTGCTTCTTCCTCTTGAAATCTGCATTCTTAGTACTGTTGCTAGATGCCAAGTTTTCAATCAACACATAAGCGTCCTCGGGATACCTGGTGTTGAAATTTCCATTGCTTGCAGCGTCCAATGCCATCTGATACCTCCAATCGATTCCTCTGAAGAAGATACCCAATAACTGAACCTGCGAGAAACCGTGGTGAGCGGCAATCCCTCTGATAAGACCGAAATCAAACCACCAGGCAGCTTGAATGCCTCAGTTGCTCCCTGACAGAACTGGGAGATCTTGTTCCTGAGCTCTTCTGATCTCGCATCATCATAGAAGTTGTTCAGAAATGCAGTCTTAGTCTCCTCCCAAGTACTCAAAGAACCAGGAGGCAACTGCTTCAACCAGTAAGCTGCATTCACTAAGAGAGTATGGGAAGAGCTTACGAAAGGAACTCATTGGACACTCCATTGTACTTGATACTGGTGACCAAATCCTCGAACCTCTCAATATGATCCATGGGATGTCGTGAGAAAGACATGAAAAGGGTGCTGGCCTACAAGAGTGTAGTATGCAGGCTTCAGCCAAAGTCATTCTTGAAAAGTGGGGATACAAATCGCAGATCGATTGGCATAGAATCGATCTGGTCTGTTGTACTCCCCAATCGTTCTGGCACGATTAACCTGAGCATTCAACATTCCCAGCCACAGCCGGTGGGATAACCTCATTAGCTGCCTGTGCAGGGGCAATAATGTTTCCTTCTGCATCAAGTTCTGCCCTTGCGCGTCACACAGGTGACCTTCCTCATCTCTCAAAATTCAGCCTCATCCACGAGCGAGCACAATCGAATTGTTCATCTCAGCTTGTTTCTTTTGCTTTCTGATCGTGCGCTCTAATTCAGCTAGCTCTTTGTTAGATAGATTGGTCAACTGCTTGTTCTTGCTTCTTCTGGTCTCTCGATGCTGCATACACCTGAAACACAGAAATCAAATCACGTAAGTGACAGAAATAATAACGAGTATTGATCGATACCTTAAGGGTATCGATCGATGCTCAACACTTAGTCGAAATTCTAAACCGTAATCTAATGGTGAAATTAGAGTCCCCGGCAACGGCGCCAAAATTTGATATGCTCAAATATAATACCCTAAAGTATCTAAGCAGTAGCTGTAGTATTCTAGGGGTCGAACCACAAAGACTCAAGATGTTCACTCAATAGATTTCAGAATGTAAATCAAGGTAAGCGAAATAAACGTAATCAAAGGTAACAAAACGATTAAAATGAGGTGATAAATCAATGGGAAAAACGCTAGGCTTTTGGGAAGTTTGCAGGCAATCAGAATTATCAATCAGATCAAATCTCAGGAATGAAATAAGCTCCGCTTTTGAACTTGAAACACATATATAAAGTAAACCAACTGTCGTTGCGAAGACTATCTATATCTAAACCTAAAATTCCAAATTTCTTTGCAAATTCTATAAATTTAAACAAGCATTAACGATCAAGTTCAATTGTTCACAAAATCCTAAACCAAATTTCTTTGCGAATAGGTCTTTTGCTCACCAAACACTAGTTCAGGAAACTAATCACACTTTCGTGCCAATTGATCAACCTAACATCATATTGTAGTTCGCGAGGCTAGAATAAGCATTAATCTCACGTCTAGGTGAAAAGCTCTATGGATATTCCTTAACAAATAAATCAGATCTAATAATTCATCAAACACCTTTTAAACAACCTTAAACCTAACAGAGAATCAACTCAGACATGGTGAATGAGACAAACATCATGAATAAAATAGATATCATAAATAAAATAGAGTAAGAATACAAATAGGGTTCAAGGTTCTTCTCCCAAAAACTCAATTGCAGAAAAACTCTATCTCCAAAAAATCAAGTGTGTCTTTCTGGAGGCTGAAAACCCTAATTATATAGCTAAAACAAGTTTAGGAGTCTAATCGAAAAATAAGGAAAACTTCTGCTTTATCTTTGGGTCTTGTTGCGCATTCTGATCACTGGTATCGACCGATACTGTAAATGGTATCGATCGATGCTAGGGTCTTTGATCGTGTCTCTCCAAAAGGAATGGTGTCGATCGATGCTTCGCAGGTGTCGATCGATGCTGAGCTCAATATGTTAAACTCCAGATTGCTTCAAAAGCTTCCAATAATCCAATTTAGCTCCATGTGTGCCTATATCCTGAAAAGAACTTGAAAGACTCTAAAACTACTAAAAAAAGACTCAGAAAAATGACTTATATCATAGTCGAAAGTGGGTAAAAACTATGATATATCAGTCAAGATGCAAGTCGGGTGATCTTCATCATCATCATTGTCGTCTTCATCGTCATCGTCGTCATCATCATCATCCATGTGCTGTTTCAATCTTATCTCAAACATTGAATAAACAAACCAACACATTGAATAATATGCCTGGTCAATTTTTAAGATGATGATGATGATCATGATGAAGATGATGTTGATCATGATGTTATCATGGTGAAGATATCCAAGAAAACTAGTTTCCATCTCTATAGAGCTGAAGTTTTAAAATTTGTAGGTTTTGCTAAAAAGGCATGCTCGAAGTGTTGTCACTTTGGTTTTGTATAAGGTATATGTTTCTATATGGTTCTTTGATGTTTTGAATTTTTTCGTAGTTTGGACAATCATCACATAAAGGTGATGCCAAACTCATAAAAAGGCATCACTTGGGGCTAATAACTAAACAACGGTTTTAAAAGTTCACAATTGACAACCAATAAAAACAAACACATTTTAAAAATAAATTCATACCAAACTTAGAACATAATACAACCTAGGAGTCTATATATGATGATTATTAAAAATTGATCAATCCTAATGAATATCAAACGATGTCACATTTAACATAATCTTCTCTAGCGGTAGTTTCATTAGAAGGTGGCTCTTGGAGAACATCATCGTTCGTCGTTATAGTGTTGTTGCTCCCGTTAAATTGTGAGTTGTTAATGTGGTTTCCTTCCTCATGTATTTCTAGCTCACGACTAATGAAACCAAAACGGTGTTGTTTTGGTTGATTCAAAGCCATTATTGGATTATTGTTCATGTTACGATGTTGTATTGGTTGAGAAGCATATCCAACCAAACCATGAAAAGGCATCACTTGGGGATGAAAGGGCTTCATCTCCAAAAAAAAGTTTTCCATTGCTAGTGCTTACCTATCCAGTTATACATAAGCTCTCTTATCTTCCATCTTATAAACAACCTAAAGACCTATCTAGAGAAGAAAAGAAAATAAAACTCAACCTTGAGAAATGGAAAATGGAGAAGAAGTTGATGAACGTGTAAGTCTAGTTTCTCCCTTGAATTTATTAAGGTTTGATGAATATTTTCATGTTCTCTTGGAGAGAAAGCTTGAACCTTAATTGATTTGTTTTTACCGTCTAAGCTTTGACTTTTAGCTTTGTAGACTCTGTCTCAAACTATCTCTCTCTCTCTCTCTACTCTAATTTTTTCGATATGGAAGCTAGATCTATTTTTTTTTTGGGATGAATCTCCTCATCTTTGTGTGGCAATTTTGAGCTTTGTATAGGTTGTATGAGTTCCATTTTCTTTAAAGTAATGTACAGTAAATACTTGTGGTATATTTTTGGTTGATATGTGGTTATTTGTGATTGAGCTCAAATTTCATGTTGTAGATACAACAAGGGATATGGCCTGTCTCTATGAGGTCGACATGACAATTTTCATAAGCCACTTGACCCGAATGTTACGGATCTCATCGATGGGATACGCAACATCAAGATCCTTCAATTATCATCCAACGTCAAGATGAAGGTCATGTGGTTATCATTGTAACCATCATCATCATCATTATTGTCTTCTTCATCGTCATCGTCATCATCATCATCATTCATGTGATGTTTCCATCTTATCGCAACCATTGAATATACAAAACAACACATTGAATATTAGGCATCGTGATGATATGCTGATGAAGATATCCAAGAAAACTAATTTACATCTCTAGAGAGCTGAATTTTTAATATTTGTAGGATTTGTTAAAAAGGCCTGGTCGAAGTGTTATCACTCTGGTTTTCCATAAGGTATGTGTTTCTTTATGGTTCTTTGATGTTTTTCATTTTTTCTATAGGTGATGATACCAGAGCGAAAAATAAATTCATACCAAACTTAGAACATGATACCAACTAGGAGTCTAGAAATGATGATTATTAAAATTTGATATATCCCAATTAATATCAAACTATGTTAGAATTATCATTACATTCTCTAGCGGTTGTTTCATTAGAAAGTTGCTCTTGGAGAACATAATCGTTCGTCGTCATAGTGTTGTTGCTCCCGTTAAATTGTGAGTTGTTAATGTGGTTTCATTCCTCATGTAATTCTAGCTCACGACTCATGAAACCAAAAAGTTTTTTTTTTTTGTTGATTCACAACCATTATTGGATTATTGTTCATGTTACGATGTTTTAATGGTTGAGAAGCAGATCCAACAAAACCATGAAAATGGATCACTTGGGGATGAAAGGGCTTCATCTCCAAAAAATGTTTTCCATTGTTACTGCTTCCTTGGTATAGACAATAATTATTAGGGTTTGGATTTTCGTTCCCAATTTGTTGGTAAATTACAAGTCCAAGTGGTTTTGGACCAAAAACCCATTGATCTATTAAGTAATGAATATTATTTTTCTTTAAATATCAATATTGATTATTCTTGTTGCTTCATCTATCTTCCCAGTTTTATCATCGTCCTGACCACTTCCTACAAAAGCATCATTCGTGGTGATCCTCAATTCCTCGACTTGCACCTCAAATGGAAGCACCTATTAACAACCAATAACTGATTAGTTTAGTGAAGGTAACATATCCAGTTATAGATAAGCTCCTTTATCCTCCACCTTATAAACAACCTAAAGACCTATCTAGAGAACAAAAGAAAATGAAACTGAATCTTGAGAAATGAGAAACGAAGAAGAAGTTGATGAACGTGTAAGTCTAGTTTATCCCTTGAATTTAGTTTGAATTTGAAGAATGATTTTCATGTTCTCTTGGAGAGAAAGCTTGAACCTTAAGGGCTTTGCTGTTAATGTTAAAGCTTTGACTTTTCGTTATGACTTTTAGCTTTGTAGACTCTTTCTCAAACTCTCTTTCTCTCTCTCTCTCTCTCTCTCTCTCTCTATTGTATTTTTTTAATATGGAAACTGTATTTTTCGTGGCAAAAATCTCCTCATCTGAGGTTTTTTGGTAGCAATTTTGAGCTTTAATTAGGTTGTCCGAGTTCCAATTTCTTCAAAGTGTTGTCTCTTACATAACTATGGTATATTGTTGGTTGCTATATGTTAATTAGTGATTGAGCTCAAATTTCATGTTGCAGATACAACTGGGGATAGGGTCGGTCTCTATGAGGTCAACATGACGATTTTAATAAGCCACTTGACCCGGATGTTATTGATTTCATCTATGGGATACGCAACGTCATGACCTTTCAATTGACTTCATCCATGGTCAAGATGCAAGTTGGGTGATCATCATCATCATCATTGTCGTCTTCATCGTCATCGTCATCATCATCATCATCCATGTGTTGTTTCCATCTTATCGCAAACATTGAATAAACAAAACAACACATTCAATTATTTGCCTGGTCAATTTTTAAGATGATGATGATGATCATGATGACGATGATGATGATCATGATGTTATGATGGTGAAGATATCCAAGAAAACTATTTTCCATCTCTATAGAGCTGAATTTTTAAAATTTTTAGGTTTTGCAAAAATGGCATGCTCGAAGTGTTGTCACTTTGGTTTTGTATAAGGTATATGTTTCTTTATGGTTCTTTGATGTTTTGGATTTTTTCTGAGCTTGGACAATCGTCAAATAAAGGTGATGTCAAACTAATAAAAATGCATCACTTGGGGATAAAAATTAAACAACGGTTTTAAAAGTTCATAATTGACAACCAAGAGAAGCAAACACATTTTAATAATAGATTTATATCAACTTAGAACATAATACCAACTAGGAGTCTAGAAATGATGATTATTAAAATCTGGCCAATCCCAATTGATATCAAACGATGTCAGATTTAACATTATCTTCTCTAGCTGTTGTTTCATTAGAAGGTGGTTCTTGGTGAACATCATCGTTGGTTGTTATAGTGTTGTTGCTCCCGTTAAATTGTGAGTTGTTAATGTGGTTTACTTCCTCCTGTATTCCCAGCTCACAACACATGAAACAAAAGGGTGTCGTTTTGGTTGATTCATAACCTTTATTGGATTATTGTTAATGTTACAATGTTGTAATGGTTGAGAGGTAGATCCAACCAAACAATGAAAAAACATCACTCTGGAATAAAAGGGCTTTATCTTCAAAAAAAAGTTTTCCATTGCTACTGCTTCCTTGGTATGGATAGTAACTATTAGGGTTTGGATTTTCGTTCCCAATTTGTTGGTAAACTTCATGTTCAAGTGGTTTGAGACCAAAACTTTTATTTTCCCTTAAATATCAATATTAAATATTTTTGTTGCTTCATCTGTCTTCCCAGTTTTATCATCGTCCTGACTACCTCCTACATAAGCATCATTTGTGGTGATCAGCAATTGCTCGACTTGCACGTGAAATGGAAGCACCGGTGGATCGCAACAAGGAGAAAATTGCATGAAATCTTGATTCTTCCTACTACGTATGGTTTTATCACTCGAGAAAAAAGTAATTCATAGATCTCACTTAAGTTAAGATCATCAATTCCACGATTATGTTGTAGTTGCATTATCAACTCATCAGTGGCATATTCCTTATTCTTCTCCTTCAAATATGATTCAATACTGGTCTCTTATCTTCGACTGCTCGAACATCGGTTAGGCAAAGAAATTGTCTAAGAGCCACACCACTGGCTCAGCTTCGTCAGGGCTGAAAACGATTAGACAAGCCCTTATGTAAAACAATATGGTTAGCTCCTTTCACCTTTTTCAGTAATCATTATCTCTCTCTCTTTAAAGATAGTGTTCTTGCCTTGTCATTCTTTACCCATGCAAGTTGTACATTCTTTCTTGTCGTGGTCACTATTTGATTTCAATTTCTCTCTTTTAAAAATATAATTGTTATTGGATGTACCATGGAAAAAACATGTGAATCCATTTATATAGAGTTAGAATAAAGAGATAACATTAATACTAGTCAAAGGTGGATGATTATTAAAGATGTAAACTTAATTACTATTTATTAAAGTGTTGAATGTTTCTTAGGTTGGTAAAGATAAACCAAAACTTTTCGATCTAAACTAAATTGAAAAATAACAACAAAAAAATTGAAAAATACCAACCAAAAAATTGAAAAATCTCCTTTGATTTGATTAAATAGTTATTTTCAGTTATAATAAATACCTTACCCAATTGCAAACCAAAATGAAATTAAAAAAGAAATCTGTATAGTTGATAGAACTTTTTTAAGAATTGAATTCAAAGTTAAATCAATATCCTACCAATTTATATTAGATTTGGTTTGGTTTTACATTGATTATTCTTTTAAAACCAAATTAAAAGACCAAAACTAAACCTGGATTAAACCACTAACATGTTAAAATCTCTATGTGGTTGGATAAGCCGTTACAACATAGTTGGGGCCATTTACGAACTCTATTAACCATGTTGGAAATGATTGACCTTTCGACGTCGCATCAAAACCTGTGGCAAGAAAAGTAATTATTTTTTAAAAATCCTTCATTATTTTTAATTGTTGAAATTTTACACTATTTAACAATTTTTTATATAACACTTACGTAGTATTTGAGCCAAGACAAAAATTCCCCTTGTTTTACAAATTCATGTTATTCTTCGGTGTAGTCTGAATAGTATTAGCGTATGATTGCCATAGTAAATCCTATATAAAATTAATAAATAAAGATAGCAAGTATAATTTTAAAAATAAATTTATAAAAATATTTATAATAAACATTCATTACCTCTCATATTCCAGAATATCCTCATAATTGCTGAGAATATACATATGCAAATGTGTATACTCCTACTCGGTTAGTTTTCGTTTCTACCATTTTCCACTTAACCGACCAATTTGGTTGGTCGCATCCGTCATCATGGTGAGAAGGTCGATGACTCTTTGCCACGCCGGATGAAAAATAATATTCAGCAAAATTTGAATCTTCCTCATTGATATTCTGTGCCACAATAGATCACTCGACTTTGCTTAAAATTTCAACCTTTTTTCAGATGAAACATATACCGCTCAAAAGGATAAATCCACCGATATTGAACTAGACCTCATAATGCTGCTTCTCAAGGGAGGTGAATTGGTAGATGCACAATAACATCAAAGAATGACGGTAGAAAACCCTTCTCTAGATTACATAAGATCATGAGAATATTTGCCTCTAAATTGCGGATACCGTCAACTGTTAGCGATCTCGTGCATATATCTCAAAAAGAAAACACAAACTCCTGCATATATAGTTTGAAAATATAAATCAATTATTATATATAGGTCTGCTAAAAAATTTAAATTATTTTCTATGATAGAAAATCTGCAATAGCTTCTTGAACGTTATTAGGAGGTGTTGCATCACAACATGACAATCATGGCTTTTCATCCCAGTAAACTTCCTTTCTCTGACATCTACGCAATTACGCAGATGCGTAACCATCAGGAAACTTAACACCATAGATAATCAATCGAAGAACGCCTGTTTTGAAGGCGCATTTAATCGTTACACAAGAATTGAACATCTCTCATTTGGCATTACTTCAAGCTCAGGTCGAGAGCAAATATCTGCCAAGTCTAATCTAGACTTTAAATTGTCCTTTGTCTTCTCTTGGACATTTGGAACGATGTTCAGGATGTTGTCAAAGAAGCTCTTCTTAATGTGCATGACATCAATATTGTGTCTCAACAATTGGTCTTTCTAATACGAAAAATTCGAAAAATGCTCTTCTTGTGCCAATTCTTATATGTTCCAGCACCGTCAACAGGATAATGCCCATTACCACCGACGTCAGAAGTCCTTGGTGCTCTAAAATCTCGCAACTGCATCAAATATCTGAACCATCTACATCAGGAGGTGGAGCATCAAACACTTTCATATTCTCTTTAAACAAATTCTTGGTACGACGATAAGGATGATCGTAAGGTAGAAAACTCCTGTGACAATCAAACCAACATGTCTTTCGTCCATGAAACAATTGGAATGTATATGTGTTATCTTGACAATATGGACATGATAACCGTCCATGAGTTGTCCACCAAAATAACATACTGAGTGCTGAAAAATCACTTATGGTCCAGATAAGTATCGCACGCATCTGGAAATTTTGTTAAGATACATTGTATGCTTTAACAGCGTGTTCCTATAATCATAAATCAATGGCTAGAGAAACATATCACATGACTCTTTGAATGCTTTGGACCAGGAACTAGAACTGTGAGAAATAAAAACTTTCGACGCATGCACAACGATGGTGGCAAATTGGAAGGTGTTACGATTACTGGCCACAATGAATATTATCTTCCATGCTTTCCAAACAGATTGAAACCATCAGTACATAATCCAATGTATACATTCCTTCGATCATATGCAAAACCAGGATACACTATCTGAAAATGTTTCCATGCTTCTGCATCCGGAAGATGTGCAATCTCTTCTTCTGTTATGTGCTCTACATGCCATCTTATTGCCTCTGCCATACATTGAGATTGATATAACCTCTTCAACCTGATTGCTAAGGTTAAATACTACATCCTTTTATATGAAACCCGAACTTGCCCACTAGTTTCTTGAAATTGTGAGTTCCTACACCATTTACATCTTTTGCGGTTTTCATCCTCTTTCCATAATATCATACAATTATCGATGAATACATCAATTATTTCATATAACAAACTAAGACCAGCTACTAATTTTGAATCTTGTAGTATGATGCCGGAAAACAAATTATCTTCAAGTAATATATCTATAACAAAATCTGTTATCGCATCTACATAATCTTCTGCCAAATTGAAGTTCGTCTTTATGGTCATCAATCTATTGAAGGAAGATAAAGGCAAGTGTCCCTCTCTGCATCCACTGTATAGAGTTGTTTTTTGCTACGTCTAACATATCAAAAACTATCGGGCTTCTAAATTAAGTTCTTCCGTCCTTTCTAAAGTAGGATCGCATGCCGACTATTTTTTCTCTATACCTACACCATCATTAACCATCTGAACCAAACCTATACCAAAATCTACTTCCGTTCTACGTTCCTCTACCCTATCTACAATATAGGGTTCGCTAGAACTACTAGAAGATGTTATCTCCCCATTGGGATACAAAATCTTATAAACCGGAGTAAATCCATTGTAATACAGGTGATTTCACATTAAATCTATCCTAGTATTACACAAATTGTGGCATACGTACTGAACATGGACATTTCAACTTACAAATTTTTTGGATGGATGGTTGCTTACATGCCAATTCCATGAACACTCTTACACCTCGTGCATATTCATTGTTTAATAAGTTCGACTCTGGATCCATCCTAGATTTCTCCATTCACGATCGAAAATAATTTGAGGATGATATCTTTGATTATTATTTTTTTTTGTAGAAGGAGAGGAATCAAGAAAGTAGTATTGTGTTGTTGAGAATGAGTGTTGATGTATTGCGTTTTTATCGGTTTTAAGTCTTTGTTTTCTTACATATAACATATATATTGTTGAATAAAAGTGTATTTTTAGAGTATTTTAATCCTTTATCAGGTTCTTACAGGTTTTATGAGTCATTTTGGGATAAAAACACACTTTTGGAGATGTTGGAACGTGTAGAAGCGTCAGACATTTTCCCATACATGTGAGACTTGCCACCGTTCGATCATCCTCCATTTTGGACACAAGATATCTAAGGATGTGAGCTTTCATTTCCAAGTAGTTTGAAGGAAATCGAACAGTGCATTAAAAAGTTATACACAATTTAGTAAACACGAGTCATTCTGATTGCACGAATTGAAATCAGAGAGTGACAGAACGATCGGTCTACCTTTAGATTGATCGGTCCCCTTCCCAGACGGATTCCACAGATTGCTAGACCGATCAGTGCGCTTCCAAATCGATCCTTCCCTCCCAAAACACGTTTTCAGGTTTATTGTTGACCCAAATTTGACCTGATTTACTCCATATTCAACCTAACTCCTCTCCTATTATTATAAATGCCTCGACTCAAATTTTTGAGCTAGGGGATACTACTACACCTTTTTCTATTTTCTGCAGAGACTTCCACATTATAAGCTACTCCTTGGGGATTTGAGATTCATATTTTGTTACAATTTGGAGAAGATTTTCTAAACCCTATTTCTTAATCTATTGCAATTTTATTATGTCTTCTTCCTTGATTTATGTTGTTTTTATCGTTATATATGAGTAGTCTTCTAATTTGGTTTTAGGGTTCTAAGTAGGGGATTCAATGGTTTGATGATTTGATTGCTTCTATGAAACTCTAACTCTTTAGGTTCTTCAATCACATGTCTTTAATGCTAGAATCGGATTGATCACCCTGTGTTAGATCCTAGGTTTTTCTATGCATGAAAGTTTTTCATAAATTGTCTGAATTGATGTGAATCGAGCAATATGCTTTTAGCCAATGACAGTTGATGTTAGGAAGTATTGTGAACATAGTGAACTTGATTGATAATGCAAATTTAACTAGGAGATCTCAAACGACAGTTTATAACTTGAACATTGTAGGCCACCAGAAACCAGCTTGCAGAACCTTAGAAACTGTTTTCAATGTGGAGAAGTTCCCATCATACTCAGATCCATGGCAATGAAACAGAATTTCTGGCATCTCAGATTCAGCTATACACCTTCTGTAAATCCCATCAGAACAGTGCTTGTACAAGTATGGTTCATCCCAAAAGTAACGTCGGACATCTCTCATAAACTTCTTCTTGGCATAATTCTTGAGATGCTTTGGTTCGTAGTCAGCAACAAGGTAATTGGCTATGTCGGCATACAAAGGTTCAGCAGGAGAAGTGACAGCCAAGGATTCCTCTGTATCTGACTGATCTACACACGATTCAGCTATGGATGATAGCTGGTATCGATCGATACCAAAGGGGTGTCGATCGATGCTTACATTTTGAACTGTCTGCAGCAAATCGTGAGGGTATCGATCGATACCTGTGGAGTGTCGATCGATGCTCGTCTTCTATAGTGGTACAATCAAATCAGAGCTGTGTCGACATCCAGTCTCAATGAAGTAGATGTTCTCCTCAGGTAAGGAGTCATCAATAGGGACGTCATCGCTAATCTTCATTCGTGAGAGATGGTCTGCAACTCCATTCTCCACTCCTTTCTCCACTCCTTTCTTATCTCTGATCTTAATGTCGAAACCTTGGAGCAGTAGAACCCATCGACACAAACGAGGTTTGATATATCATGGTTTTTACCCACTTTCGACCATGATATAAGTCATTTTTCTGAGTCTTTTCAGTAGTTTTAGAGTCTTTCAAGTTCTTTTCAGGATATAGGCACACGTGGAGCTAAATTGGATTATTGGAAGCTTTTAAGGCAATCTGGAGTTTAACAGTTTGAGGTATTGAGCTCAGCATCGATCGACACCTGCGAAGCATCGATCAAAGACCCTAGCATCGATCGATACAATTTACAATATCGGTCGATACCAGTGATCAGAATGCGCAACAAGACCCGAGGATAAAGCAGAAGTTTTCCTTATTTTTCGATTAGACTCCTAAACGTGTTTTAGCTATATAATTAGGTTTTTCAGCCTCCAGAAAGACACACTTGATTTTCTGGATATAGAGTTTTCTGCAATTGAGTTTTTGGGAGAAGAACCTTGAACCCTATTTGTATTCTTACTCTATTTTATTTATGATATCTATTTTATTCATGATGTTTGTCTCATTCACCATGTCTGAGTAGATTCTCTGTTAGGTTTAGGGTTGTTTAAAAGGTGTTTGATGAATTATTAGATCTGATTTATTTGTTAAGGAATATCCATAGAGCTTTTCACCTAGACGTGAGATTAATGCTTATTCTAGCCTCGCGAACAAGAATATGATGTTAGGTTGATTAATTGGCACGAAAGTGTGATTAGTTTCCTGAACTAGTGTTTGGTGAGCAAAAGACCTATTCGCAAAGAAATTTGGTTTAGGATTTTGTGAAGAATTGAACTTGATCGTTAATGCTTGTTTGAATTTATAGAATTTGCAAAGAAATTTGGAATTCTAGGTTTAGACATAGATAGTCTTCGCAACGACAGTTGGTTTACTTTATATATGTGTTTCAAGTTCAAGAGCGGAGCTTATTTCATTCCTGACATTTGATCTGATTGATAATTCTGATTGCCTGCAAACTTCCCAAAAGCCTAGCGTTTTACCCATTGATTTATCACCTCGTTTTAATCGTTTTGTTACCTTTGATTACGTTCATTTCGCTTAGCTTAATTCACATTCTGAAATCTATTGAGTGAACATCTTGAGTCTTTGTGGTTCGACCCCTAGAATACTACAGCTACTACTTAGATACTTTAGGGTATTATATTTGAGCATATCAAGGTTTTCAGATCATTATTCTGCAACAGGTATTTAAGAGCAGCATGGTCTGTATGACAATCACCTTACTTCCAATCAGATAAGAACGAAACTTCTCAAAAGAGAAAACAACAACAAGTAACTCTTTCTCAGTGGTACTGTAGTTCTTTTGAGCATCATCCAGTGTTCTGCTGGCGTAATATATGACATGAAGCTTTCTTGTCTTTCTCTGTCCCAAAACTGATCCAACCGCGAAGTCGCTCGCATCACACTGATCTCAAAAGGGAGGTTCCAATCTGGTGGCTGAACAATAGGAGCAGTAACCAACGCCTTCTTGATCATTTCGAATACGACGAGACATTCTGGTGTAAAGTCGAAGGTGACATCCTTACATAGAAGAGCAGTAAGTGGACGAGCTAACTTGGAGAAATCTCTGAATGAATGTGCGATAGGAACCCGCGGCGTGACAAGGAAATTCGAATGTCTTTCACAAGATGTAGGTGGCGGAGGCTTGTCATGACGTGAATCTTACTAGCCTATCAACTTCAATCCCAGCCTTAGAAACCTTGTGTCCCTGAAAATACCGTCTTAAACCATAAAGTGACACTTCTCCCAGTTCAGAAACTAGATGTTCTCTTCACAGCGCTGAAGTGCCTTGCATAAAGTTGTCCAGACATCCCTTAATGAAGACCCATGAGCAGAAAAATCATCCATAAATACCTCCATGAACTCCTCCGATCATGTCTGAGAAAATTGACATCATACACCTCTGAAATGTGGTTGGGGCGTTACACAACCCAAAGGCATCCTCCTGTAGGCGAATGTGCCGTAGGACAAGTGAACGTCGTCTTCTCCTAATCATCTGAATGTATTCGAATCTAGAAAAAACCTGAGTACCCATCCAGAAAGAAGTAGTATGGATGACTTGCCAATCTCCCAGCATTTGATCAATGAATGGCAATGGGAAATGATCTTCCTTCGTTGTCGCCACATTCATGCTTCATGTAATCGATACACATGTGATGCCCGGTGATCGTTCCCGTCGGATCAGCTCATCTTTCTCATTCTTTACCACTGTGAATCCTCCTTTCTTAGGAACAACATGAACTGGACTGACCCAACTGCTGTCAGAGATGGCATCGATGACTCCTGCTTCCAGAAGTTTCATATTTCTTTCTTTACTACTTCTCTTTCAGATTCGGGTTAAGCCTCCTCTGATGCTTGATCGAAGCTTTTGAATCGTCTCGCAGATGAATCCGATGCATGCACAGGTCTGGTGTATATACTTGAAATGTCATCAAGAGAATAGCCGAGAGCTTTGCGATACTTGCGTAGCTTGCTCAGGCAGTAAGGCGACCTCTGCGTTGTTCAAAGAAGAATTGACAATCAATGGGTATGTAGAGTTAGGGCCAAGGAAAACATACCTCAAACTAGCTGGGAGTGGTTTAAGATCGAGTTTAGGAGCTCTCTCTCACTCCTCAATCGCGAACGAATCAGATATATCAGAGAGATAACCAGCTCCTGCGGGAAGAAAGAGTGGGTATCGATCGATGCTCCCTGTGGTATCGATTGATGCTTCAGCATTTGTGTCAAGGATCGTGGCATAACCAGCAGCAACCTCGTGGGAACTATTTCTGTCTCAGCTGAGCAAACCAACGCTCTCTCCAACAGGATTCTCAGGTGTAATCTCAGGAAGTACATCTGATAGTTCACTGAAAGTGTCGATGAAGAATGTCTGGCCGTCTATGGTTGTTTCTTCAATCAATCTTTTCCATGTTGAAGGTCTAATCAGATAACTCAATGTTGAGGGATATTCTCTCCCATTCTTTGCAGTCGATTAGGGCGTGCGCACGCTATGTACTGTCTAGCTAGGAAAGGTCTGCCTCAAATAGTCAGGATCTCTTGGTTCAGCATCATCCTGGGACTATGAATCAGTTGGGACCAAGCAGCGTCCTCTAATCGTGATCGAAACATCCTCAAGCAGTCCCTGGGAAATCACACAGAGCGGTCAGCAAGAATCAAGGAGATCCTAGTAGGTGTGAAGTCTGTCATCCCCATTCTCTTAGCTACTGAATACGGCATGAGGTTTACACTAGAACCAAGATCGCAAAGGGAACGTTCAAACCTCGCTGTGAAGATTTTGCAATCCAGTACAAAACTTCCAAGGTCTGTTAATTTCTCTGGAATCTTGTTGAGAAAAATTGCACTGCACTCATGGGTGATTCTCAGTACCCTCTTCTTCCTCAAGATTCACATTGCTTGACACATCCTCTTGATGTACCTTCTGAAGTTGGTGCAGTCATGATAGCATCTACGAACGGGAGTTTAACAACCAACTTTTTAGCATTGCTCTGCATCTAGCCTCTTCTATCTCTTCTTAGACTTGGCAGGGGTCGAGGGAAAGGAATTTTTGGCACAGTAGCATACTACTCTCTGACATGTCCTGCTGGTCTGCTTCTGCTTTTGCTTTCTGCTTCAAGTGGATTTCCTGGACAGGTATCGTCGACACAGGGGGTGTCGATCGATGCTTGTGGTTGTGCAACAGACGATTGATGTTGAGTGGTATCGATCGATACTGTGGGGGGGGAAGGTGTCCGACGATCATGTCACACCTACGTCGTATCAATCTCTTAAACTGTCCCCATACTGTGGTGGATTAAGTGCCTATATTTATAGAGTATATAACCTTTTCGATCATAGGGGGTCGCAATTTTTCTAGTCGCATAGCCTTACATACGCGGTTAATCTCGTTTTTAACTTCAGGTGCATATTTCTCCTTATTCTGGAACAGGACGACGATTAGTCCAATGGGAGAAATCCTCACTCGTGTTTGGTCAGTTCGTCTACGCAATAAAAGAGAACCTTACTTCTGTATCTACGCTCAAGGAAGGTGGCAGGGATTTCCCTTTTTTTTTAATAGTACGATCTGATAACCATTATTAGAAACTCCGCCTTAGTGTCTCAGTATAATGACATCAACATTATTTTCTCATAATATATACCATTTTCATTATGCAACTTAAAGGAGGATGGAGCAGTCCAGGTATGAGAATGAAAAATACTCAACATACGGTTCTGAAACACCGGAAGAAACTTCGTTAAAGCGAATGACGACCGTACAAGGATCGTCGGCTCTATCTGGAAGAGATGTTCAATTATGCGGAATTGCGGGCGAAGAGCATAGAGCGCGAATTTAGATACGCGAGGTGTGCCAGGAAACACTCGAGGTCGAAGAACGAGGTTTTGATATAATATAGGTTTTTACCCCCGACTTTCGACCCATGATATAGTCATTTTTTCTGAGTCTTTCCAGTAGTTTTAGAGTCTTTCAAGTTCTTTTCAGGATATAGGCACAGGTACCATGACATCTGTTAACACGCTTTTGTATTCTGTCTGGAGCTACTTGGATTATTGGATAGCTTGCTTTTAAGAGCGTAAGGCAGAATCTGGAGTTTTAACGTTTGATGG
>SMJT01000055.1:672145-746045 GCA_004349715.1 Crucihimalaya himalaica | reverse complement strand
CAAGAATCAAGGAGATCCTAGTAGGTGTGAAGTCTGTCATCCCCATTCTCTTAGCTACTAAATACGGCATGAGGTTTACACTAGAACCAAGATCGCAAAGGGAACAATCGAACCTCTCTGTGAAGATTTTGCAATCCAGTACAAAACTTCCAAGGTCTTGGTTCAGTATCATACTCGAGGACTATGAAATCAGTTGGGACCAAGCAGTCTCTAATCGTGATCGAAACATCCTCAAGCAGTCCCTCGGGAAATCGCACAGAGCGGTCAACAAGAATCAAGGAGATCCTAGTAGGTGTGAAGTCTGTCATCCCCATTCTCTTAGCTACTGAATACGGCATGAGGTTTACACTAGAACCAAGATCGCAAAGGGAACAATCGAACCTCTCTGTGAAGATTTTGCAATCCAGTACAAAACTTCCAAGGTCTGGTAATTTCTCTGGAATCTTGTTGAGAAGAATTGCATTGCACTCGTGGGTGATTCTCTGTACCCCTTCCTCAAGATTCACATTGCTTGACACCATCCTCTTGATGTACCTTCTGAAAGCTGGCCCAGTCATGATAGCATCCACGAACGGGAGTTCAACAACCAACTTTTCTAGCATTGCTCTGCATCTAGCCTCTTCTATCTCCTTCTTAGACTTGGCAGGGGGTCGAGAGAAAGGAATTTTTGGTACATAGACTCTCCCGACATGTCCTGTGGTCTGCTTCTGCTTCAAGTCGATTTCTGGACATGTATCGATCGACACTGGGGGGTGTCGATCGTTGCTTGTGGTTGTGCAACTGACGATTGATGTTAAGTGGTATCGATCGATAATGTGGTGGTGTCGATCGATACTAGGGCAATTCCAGGAATCTCATCACCGTCGTCTCCAGCAAGATCGATGAGCTGCTAGGGAGAGTAGGTTTTCTTCAACCCTGGAGTGACCTCTTTTCCACTTCTCAAAGTGATGGCATGAACGTGCTCCCTTGGATTCACCGTTTTTCCCGGAAGGAAACCATCTTGTCTCTTAACTATTTCTGCAGTCTGAGCAACCTGAGTTTTCAGCTTCTTCTGATGGATGTTCAGAGCTTCGATTTTTCCATTCAGATCAGTGTACAAGGCATCCATCTTTCCATTGAAATCAACGGTCATCTTTTGTTGCCCCTCAAGAATCTGTTCAAGCATAGTTTCAACTTTGATTTCCTAAGTCTTGGGAGGTGGTGTCTGGTAGGATGAATTCCCATAGGTGCGAGTGTACCCACTGTTCTGAAATGGCTTCTGAGCAAAGGAGTTTGCTCCGAAGTTCGCAGACTTAAAATCAGACTTGAATCCTCCCCTCTGAGAGTTGTTAGTGAAACCGCGGTTGTACGACGAATTTTGGAATCCATTACCACTAATGTAGTTGACATCCTCTGCTTCACCTTCATCGACATTCTCGACTTCTTCAGCAAAATGCACTGCCTTCTGCTGCTTGCCCATTAACAGATTGTGAACCGAATCCAGCTTAGCATGTACATCAGCAATTTGCAATCCATCTATGTTCCCATTCTGCTTCTGCCTCTCAAAATCTGCATTCTTAGTACTATTGCTAGATGCTAAATTCTCAATCAGCACATAAGCGTCCTCGGGATACCTTGTGTTGAAATTTCCATTGCTTGCAGCGTCCAAAACCATCTGATACCTCCAATCGATCCCTCTGAAGAAGATGCCCAATAACTGAACCTGTGAGAAACCGTGGTGAGGGCAATCCCTCTGATAAGACCAAAATCGAACCCAGGCTGCCTTGAATGCCTCAGTTGCTCCCTGAAAAAACTGGGAGATCTTGTTCCTAAGCTCTTCAGATCTCGCATCATTATAGAAATTATTCAGAAACGCATTCTTAGTCGCCTCCCAGATTGTTCATCTCAACTTGTTTCTTTTGCTTTCTGATCGTGCGCTCTAATTCAGCTAGCTCTTTGTTAGATAGATTGGTCAACTGCTTGTTCTTGCTTCTTCTGGTTTCTCGATGCTGCATACACCTGAAACACAGAAATCAAATCACGTAAGTGACATAAATTAATAACGAGTATTGATCGATACCTAAAGGGTGTCGATCGATGCTCAACAACTTAGTCGAAATTCTAAACCGTAATCTAATGGTGAAATTAGAGTCCCCGGCAACGGCGCCAAAATTTGATATGCTCAAATATGATACCCTAAAGTATCTAAGCAGTAGTTGTAGTATTATAGGGGTCAAACCACAAAGACTCAAGATGTTCACTCAATAAATTCCAGAATATGAATTAAGCTAAGCGAAATGAATGTAATTAAAAGTAATAAGGCAATTAAAACAATGTAGTAATTCAATGGGGAAATACGCTAGGCTTAGGGAAGTTTGCAGGCAAATCAGAATTATCAATCAAATCAAATGTCAGGAATGAAATAAGCTCCGCTTTTGAACTTGAAACACAGATGTAAAGTAAACCAACTATTGCTGCGAATACTATCTATGTCTAAACCTAGAATTCCAAATTTCTTTGCAAATTCTATAAATTCAAACAAGCATTAACGATCAAGTTTAATTGTTGACAAAATCCTAAACCAAATTTCTTTGCGAGTAGGTCTTTTGCTCACCAAACACTAGTTCAGGAAACTAATCACACTTTCGTGCCAATTAATCAACCTAACATCATATTCTAGTTTGCGAAGCTAGAATAAGCTTAATCTCAAGTCTAGGTGAAAAGCTCTACAGATATTCCTTAACAAGTAAATCAGATCTAATAATTCATCAAATATCCTTAAACAACCCTAAACCTAACAGGGAATCTACTCATACATGGTGAATGAAATAAATAGATGTCATAAAGTAAAATAGAGTAAGAATACAAAGAGGGTTCAAGGTTCTTCTCCCAAAAACTCAATTGCAGAATACTCTATCTCCAGAAAATCAAGTGTCCCTTTTGGAGGCTGAAAAACCTAATTATATACCTAAAAACACGTTTAGGAGTCTATCCCGAAAAATAAGGAAAACTTCTGGTTTATCTTCGGGTCTTGATGCGTGTTCTGATTACTGGTATCGACCGATACTGTAATTGGTATCGATCGATACTGTGATCTTTAATCGTGTCTCTTCCAAACAATGGTGTCGATCGGTGCTCCTCAGGTGTTGATCGATGCTGAGCTTCAGTTCTCCGAACTGCTTCAGATCCAATATGCTTCAAAAGCTTCCATAAATCCAATCTAGCTCCAGATGTGCCTTCATCTTGAAAAGAACCTGAAAGACTCTAAAACTACTAGAAAAACTCAGAAAAAAGGAGTTATATCATGGTTGAAAGTGAGTAAAAACCATGATATATCAACTCCCCTGACTTAGTCTTTGCTTGCCCTCAAGCAAACAGAAAACCAAACAGAGAGAGAGGTTTGAAAAACATGGAGACTCACCTTTTTCTTGAGACATAGTAATGACCCCTTTTCCAAGCTCCCAGTTATCACCTAAACAGTTTCAGATCTGACCGCCATGTACTTCTTCGTAGATAATTACAGCTTCCCAGTATCCACACATTATTTTGCAGTATCAATCATAATAAATCCTTCATTGTTGTTTCATCACTGTTGTTGACATTCAGGAACCTTCTAGATTCTTCTTCATACGATATCGTGACTAAGGAACTACCCAAGTTTAATACCTTGATATGATTCTCCTCTCCCCCATACTTATCTCTTTTTATGCTTCTGATTTGGATTAAGCTTTGCATATACAAATCAAGGTTTGAGACGCGAGTATTGATGGTGATTGCCATCAAATCCCCGGTTCTCCCCTCTCAAAGTATCAAAAGTCTTAGGCGAATAACGGGGTCTCGGGAAATGTTCTTACCCCTTGCTTCAGACTTTTGTGTGATCATTCCTTATCCAAGTAGAAAAATGGGGTCACAGGAAGTGTTCCTACCCCTCTACTCGGCGGAAATCATTTCATCTTTCATGCATCAATGTGTGTCAAGGGAGATGTATACCATAATTTTCAAACGCATGGGTTCCTTTGTCAGATATGAATGATGAATCAAGTTCAGTGAATACCAACCTCAGGAGTGAAGTGCAAAATTGGGCTCAGGATTTAGAAGAAATTTGCTGGAGATATGGATGTTTCCTAGTCAGCTTGTTAGTCTTTGGATTTTTCATTAGTCGATCTTAGAGCTGATTCTACGACAATGGTTACTTAAAAACAAATTCTAAACAGTGAAATCAAGCAAAGGTTCATAATCTCCAACAGGTTTTGACTCAATAAAACAAAGATTTGACTCAAAAATGACATACTCTAAGAAAAACAAACACAATGTCAGTAACCACTTACCCCAGACTTAAACAACACTGTCCCCAGTGGGATTAAGCCTAGAGTCAGTAAAATAAACATAAGTGGCTTAAAGGTGGTTCAAAGGTACCGTGGGAATGGTATGGTATCGATCGATACGTTAACCGGTGTTGATCGATGCCTGGTGAGTATCGACCGATGCTAGTAATGTATCGATCGATACTAAGGATCTGTTCCGTAAGTCTGAAACTCAAAACCGTGTCCAGGGAAGCCAAATGTTAGATGAAGAACTGTTAGATCACCAGAGCACGAGTTAAAAGCAACAGAATTATAAGATAGCCATAAGTTCAATGAGTACTAACAATGAGCTCAAAAAGAAAGGAAAACATAAGAAAAGAAAAGGAACAGAAAACGTGAAACCCAGGAACAGAGGGCTAGTAGTCGGAATCATCATCATCGGAGACAGCATAGTGAGATGAAGGGCCGTGTGTGGAGTGGTGGGCATCAGTAGAGGCCATGCAGCGGCAGCGAGAGACAGCAGACCTGATGCTTTGTAAACTCTCCATGACGTACCTTTGAAAAGTGGCGGTCTCCATTGGCAGATCCGGTGGTGGAGGAAATGAAAGAGTACGAGCAGATGTCTGGTGTCGCAGCGAATGGCGGGGCCGACTTCCAGCAAAGTCAGCTGCGGGTGTCTCGTTGCCGACAATAACAGTGGATGGGAGATGGCGTGGAGCGCAGACACGCGTGGATGGAGCAACTGAAAGCAGACTGGGGTCTGGATCGAAATGCAGCTGAGATGGATCATCGCCAATGCGGGTGAGAGCGCGGTTGGGGAGCTGCACAAAGAGCTCTCCGTCGGTCGTAGGAAGACACCAACGGCGAGTTGGCTTCAGCCAACACATGTGCTGCATATGCTGCTCATCCATTAGGGAGCGAGCTGTGACGATCGAGCATGCTGAGGTAGAGATGCTGAAGTGCATGAAGATAGGAGTGAGGAGGCTGCCAACTGACTCGGTCTTCCGCGCAGTGGTGTAGTTGCGGTCGGAGAAGGGCTTGGTCTTCAGGGAGACCAAATGGTGCGCAAAGAGAGCTCCTATGTTGACCGCGAAGTTCAACTCGGGCCACTCATACATGTCCTCAGGGATAAGGTTGCCAACTGCCTTGTACAGTAAGATCAGCTCTGAGATCCTCAGCTTCTTCGGCTCCATCTTGCAGAGTAGAGTGGTGCTCAGAATGCGGACAATGCAACGCAGAGTCAGATGGCGGATGTCTATCTGTGTCGTGGTGTTGGAGTGGTAGGCTCTAAGACCGATGTGTCGCCAAAAGACATGCGCGTCATGAAACTGGGTAGGAAGAGCTACCTGCTGAAGATCGCGATCGAAGCCGTAGATGCCGCTGAGGTCAGGGATAGGCAGCCTGTAACAAACTCCTCGAATCAGGAAAGTCAAAGTGCCTTCCAAAGCATTGTGGTGGACCTCGTCTCTGTAGTATACTCGAGCTGTGGCGAGGAACTGGCAAACAAGGTTGGGATAAAAGTCATACTGCCGTGAGAGCAAGCCTTCCAACAAACCAACAAAGGATTTCGCTCCACGTCGATACCCAAATGGTGCATAGTGTGTGGATCGATGAAGCGTGTGGGGAGGATGACAACGCGCAGCCACTCGTTGTAGAACAGAGTGTCGTAGTCGTCCCACTCTTCGGCTATGGGCCTATAGATGCAGGCCTCACTCTCGGTCTCCTCTTTAGGAAAACCTGCCCAATCAAGCCTCGGGATAATCCTCTTCCCTTCCAACTTAGGCCAGGGAGGCCTAGCAACAGGAGCAGGGGCAGAGGGAGATGGCGAACGTCGCGGCGCAGCTCTCATGTCACTAATGTGGACCTCAAGGAAGCTCTGAGGACCCGTGTTATCTGTGAAACCGCCTTTGAGAACTCTGTAGCGATCTCTGGTCAGACAAGCAGTCACGACACCGGCATGCCAGAGCGAGCCGCAGAAAGCTTCTACCTCATCCTAGAGACTAAACTCTCGGCATGGTGGGTTGGAACCGGAGGCGTCGTCCTGTCGTGCCTTCTTGCGGGGAGCCATCTTGTAGATCGAAGGAATGAGTAATGGAATGACAATGTGGGCAAAAATCCGAGTGGAATAGAGTTTAAAATCGAAGAAAACGATGAAGAAGTGAAGAAATGGTGAGAGAGTGAGAGAGAGACGGCGGTGTCGAGTGATGGGAGAAAATGAGAAGCTGAACAAGAAACCCGAGGGTTTTATAGAAGAACTTACCTGGGTGCTGAGTATCGATCGATACAGTAAGTGGTATCGATCGATGCTCACATTGTAATAGAACAATTCTCCTTTGGTTACGGTATCGATCGATACTCAGTGGGTGTCGATCGATGCTTGTCGTCTGGACCTGGTTCATGTGAAATCAAAACAAAAACTTATGTACAGACTCACCAGTGGGTTGCCTCCCACCAAGCGCTTGTTTAATGTCTTTAGCTTGACATGGAGAGCAGTCAGGCAGCTAGTGGCTTAGCCAGAGGCACTATGTGGCCATCTGGGATGGTGGCTTTTGCCCAGTAATGTTTCACCCGCTGTCCATTGACAGTGAACTCCTTTCCTTCAGCATTCAGCAAGACGACTGCGCCGTGTGGGCGGACTTCCTTGATTGTGTAGGGTCCTGACCAACGAGAACGCAATTTCCCAGGAAACAATTGTAAACGAGAGTTGTACAGGAGTACCTGGTCATGTGGTTCAAAGTGGCGAGAAAGGATTTTCTTGTCGTGATAGGCTTTGGTCCTCTCCTTGTACAGTTTAGAGTTCTCATAGGCGAAGTGTCTGATCTCATCCAATTCATTCAGTTGAACCAATCGCCTTTGAGCAGCAGATTTGATCTCAAAATTCATCAGTTTGGTAGCCCAAGCTGCCTTGTGCTCGATCTCAACCGGAAGATGACATGCTTTCCCATACAGCAAATGGAATGGCGTGGTGCCAAGTGGTGTCTTGGACGCGGTCTGGTAAGCCCAAAGAGCGTCGTCGAGTTTCAGTGCCCAATCCTTCCGTGTAATGCCAACTGTCTTCGCCAAAATCTCCTTGATCTGTCTGTTGGAGACCTCGACTTGTCCACTGGTCTGAGGGTGATATGGCGTGGCAATGCGGTGATGTACGCTATACTTTCTCAGCAGCTTCTCGAAGATCTTGTTGATGAAGTGAGTACCACCATCACTTATGATAACTCTGGGTACTCCAAACCGATGGAAGATAACGGTCTTGAACAGTTTCAGGACAACGGCAGAATCGTTGGTAGGACTAGCAATTGCTTCTACCCACTTAGAGACGTAATCGACGGTGACCAATATGTATATGTCCTGTCGCGATGGAGGGAATGGTCCCATAAAATCAATACCCCAGCAGCAAGGTAATTGGCATAATTCTTGAGATGCTTTGGTTCGTAGTCAGCAGCAAGGTAATTGGCTATGTCGGCATACCAAGGTTCAGCAGGAGAAGTGACAGCCAAGGATTCCACTGTATCTGACTGATCTACACACGATTCAGCTATGGATGATAGCTGGTATCGATCGATACCAAAGGGGTGTCGATCGATGCTTACATTTTGAACTATCTGCAGCAAATCGTGAAGGTATCGATCGATACCTGTGGAGTGTCGATCGATGCTCGTCTTCTGTAGTGGTAAAATCAAATCAGAGCTGTGTCGACATCCAGTCTCAATGAAGTAGATGTTCTCCTCAGGTAAGGAGTCATCAATAGGGACGTCATCGCTGATCTTCATTCGTGAGAGATGGTCTGCAACTCCATTCTCCACTCCTTTCTTATCTCTGATCTCAATGTCGAAACCTTGGAGCAGTAGAACCCATCGACACAAACGAGGTTTCAGATCCTTATTCTGCAACAGGTATTTAGGAGCAGCATGGTCTGTATGAACAATTACCTTACTTCCAATCAGATAAGAACGAAACTTCTCAAAAGAGAAAACCACAACAAGTAACTCTTTCACAGTGGTACTGTAGTTCTTTTGAGCGTCATCCAGTGTTCTGCTGGCGTAATATATGACATGAAGCTTCTTGTCTTTCCTCTGTCCCAAAATTGATCCAACCGCGAAGTCGCTCGCATCACACATGATCTCAAAAGGGAGGTTCCAATCTGGTGGCTGAACAATAGGAGCAGTAACCAACGCCTTCTTGATCATTTCGAATGCGACGAGACATTCTGGTGTAAAGTCGAACGTGACATCCTTACATAGAAGAGCAGTAAAGTGGACGAGCTAACTTAGAGAAATCCTGAATGAATCTGCGATAGAACCCGGCGTAACCAAGGAAACTCCGAATGTCTTTCATAGATGTAGGTGGCAGGAGGCTTGTCATGACCTGAATCTTAGCCTTATCAACTTCAATCCCAGCCTTAGAAACCTTGTGTCCCAGAACAATACCGTCTTGAACCATAAAGTGACACTTCTCCCAGTTCAGAACTAGATGTTTCTCTTCATAGCGCTGAAGTACCTTGCATAAGTTGTCCAGACATCCCTTAAATGAAGACCCATTGACAGAAAAATCATCCATAAATACCTCCATGAACTCTTCGATCATGTCTGAGAAAATTGACATCATACACCTCTGAAATGTGGCTGGGGCGTTACACAACCCAAAAGGCATCCTCCTGTAGGCGAATGTGCCGTAGGGACAAGTGAACGTCGTCTTCTCCTAATCATTTGGATGTATTCAAATCTGGAAAAAACCTGAGTACCCATCCAGGAAGCAATAGTATGGATGACTTGCCAATCTCTCCAGCATTTGATCAATGAATGGCAATGGGAAATGATCTTTCCTTGTCACCACATTCAGCTTCCTGTAATCGATACACATGCGATGCCCGGTGATCGTTCTCGTCGGGATCAGCTCATCTTTCTCATTCTTTACCACTGTGAATCCTCCTTTCTTAATAACAACATGAACTGGACTGACCCAACTGCTGTCAGAGATGGCATAGATGACTCATGCTTCCAGAAGTTTCATGATTTCTTTCTTTACTACTTCTTTCAGATTCGGGTTAAGCCTCCTCTGATGCTCGATCGAAGCTTTTGAATCGTCCTCCAGATGAATCCGATGCATGCACAGGTCTGGTGATATACCTGAAATGTCATCCTGTACAAAACTTCTAGGGTCTGGTAATTTCTCTGGAATCTTGTTGAGAAGAATTGCACTGCACTCGTGGGTGATTCTCAGTACCCCTTCCTCAAGATTCACATTGCTTGACACCATCCTCTTGATGTACCTTCTGAAAGCTGGTGCAGTCATGATAGCATCTACGAACGGGAGTTCAAAAACCAACTTTTCTAGCATTGCTCTGCATCTAGCCTCTTCTATCTCCTTCTTAGACTTGGCAGGGGGTCGAGAGAAAGGAATTTTGGTACATAGACTCTCCCGACATGTCCTGTGGTCTGCTTCTGCTTCTGCTTCTGCTTCAAGTCGATTTCTGGACAGGTATCGATCGACACTGGGGGGTGTCGATCGATGCTTGTGGTTGTGCAACTGACGATTGATGTTGAGTGGTATCGATCGATAATGTGGTGGTGTCGATCGATACTGGGGCAATTCCAGGAATCTCATCGCCGTCGTCTCCAGCAAGATCGACGAGCTGCTAGGGAGAGTAGGTTTTCTTCAACCCTGGAGTGACCTCTCTTCCACTTCTCAAAGTTATGGCATGAACGTGCTCCCTTGGATTCACCGTTTTTCCTAGAAGGAAACCATCTTGTCTCTTAACTATTTCTGCAGTCTGAGCAACCTGAGTTTTCAGCTTCTTCTGATGGATGTTCAGAGCTTCGATTTTTCCATTCAGATCAGTGTACAAGGCATCCATCTTTCCATTGAAATCAACGGTCATCTTTTGTTGCCCCTCAAGAATCTGTTCAAGCATAGTTTCAACTTTGCTTTCCTGAGTCTTGGGAGGTGGTGTCTGGTAGGATGAATTCCCATAGGTGCGAGTGCACCCACTGTTCTGAAATGGCTTCTGAGCAAAGGACTTTGCTCCGAAATTCGCAGACTTAAAATCAAACTTGAATCCTCCCCTCTGAGAGTTGTTAGTGAAACCGCGGTTGTACGACAAATTTTGGAATCCATTACCACCAATGTAGTTGACATCCTCTGCTTCACCTTAATCGACATTCTCAACTTCTTCAGGAAAATGCACTACCTTCTGCTGCTTGCCCATTAACAGATTGTGAACCGAATCCAGCTTTAGCATGTACCTCAGCAATTTGCAATCCATCTATGTTCCCATTCTGCTTCTGCCTCTCAAAATCTGCATTCTTAGTACTATTGCTAGATGTCAAATTCTCAATCAGCACATAAGCGTCCTCGGGATACCTTGTGTTGAAATTTCTGTTGCTTGCAGCGTCCAAAGCCATCTGATACCTCCAATCGATCCCTCTGAAGAAGATGCCCAATAACTGAACCTGTGAGAAACTGTGGTGAGGGCAATCCCTCGTATAAGACCAAAATCGAACCCAGACAGCCTTGAATGCCTCAGTTGCTCCCTGAGAAAACTGGGAGATCTTGTTCCTGAGCTCTTCAGATCTCGCATCATCATAGAAATTGTTCAGAAACGCATTCTTAGTCTCCTCCCAGGTGATCAGAGAACAAGGAGGCAACTGCTTCAACCAGTAAGCTGTATCTCCACCAAGAGAGTATGGGAAGAGCTTACAGCAGAGGAACTCATTTGGCACTCCATTGTATTTGATACTAGTGACCAAATCTTCGAACCTCTCAATATGATCCATGGGATGCTCATGAGAAAGACCATGAAAAGGGTGCTGGCCTACAAGAGTGTAGTATGCAGGCTTCAGCTCAAAGTCATTTCTCTGGAAAGTTGGAATACGAATCGCAGACCGATTTGCATAGAACTGATCTGGTCTGTTGTACTCCCCAAGTATTCTGGCACGATGAACCTGAGCATTCCCAACATTCCCACGCACAGCCGGTGGGATAACCTCATTAGCTACCGGTGCAGGGGCAATAATGTTTCCTTCTGCATCAAGTCTCTGCCCTTGCGCGTCACACAGGTGACCTTTCTGATCTCTCAAAACCCCAACTTCATCACGAGCGAGCACAATCGGATTGTTCATCTCAGCTTGTTTCTTTTGCTTTCTGATCGTGCGCTCTAATTCAGCTAGCCCTTTGTTAGATAGATTGGTCAACTGCTTGTTCTTGCTTCTTCTGGTCTCTCGATGCTGCATACACCTGAAACACAGAAATCAAATCGCGTAAGTGACAGAAATTAAAACCGAGTATCGATCGATACATGAAGGGTGTCGATCGATGCTCAACAACTTAGTCAAAATTCTAAACCGTAATCTAATGGTGAAATTAGAGTCCTCGGCAACGGCGCCAAAATTTGATATGCTCAAATATAATACCCTAAAGTATCTAAGCAGTAGCTGTAGTTTTCTAGGGGTCGAACCACAAGGACTCAAGATGTTCACGAAATAGATTTCAGAATGTGAATTAAGCTAAGCCAAATGAATATAATCAAAGGTAACAAAGCGATTAAAACAAAGTACTAAATCAGTGGGAAAAACGCCAGGCTTAGGGAAGTTTGCAGGGAAATCAGAATTATCAATCAAATCAAATGTGAGGAATGAAATAAGCTCTGCTCTTGAACTTGAAACACAGATGTAAAGTAAACCAACTGTCGTTGCGAAGACTATCTATGTCTAAACCTAGAATTCCAAATTTCTTTGCAAATTCTATAAATTCAAACAAGCATTAACGGTCAAGTTCAATTGTTCACAAAATCCTAAACAAAATTTCTTTGCGAGTAAGTCTTTTGCTCACCAAACACTAGTTCAGGAAACTAATCACACTTTCGTGCCAATTAATCAACCTAACATCATATTCTAGTTTGCGAAGCTAGAATAAGCTTAATCTCAAGTCTAGGTGAAAAGCTCTACAGATATTCCTTAACAAGTAAATCAGATCTAATAATTCATCAAATATCCTTAAACAACCCTAAACCTAACAGGGAATCTACTCATACATGGTGAATGAAATAAATAGATGTCATAAAGTAAAATAGAGTAAGAATACAAAGAGGGTTCAAGATTCTTCTCCCAAAAACTCAATTGCAGAATACTCTATCTCCAGAAAATCAAGTGTCCCTTTTGGAGGCTGAAAAACCTAATTATATACCTAAAAACACGTTTAGGAGTCTATCCCAAAAAATAAGGAAAACTTATGGTTTATCTTCAGGTCTTGATGCGTGTTCTTATTACTGGTATCGATCGATACTGTAATTGGTATCGATCGATACTGGGATCTTTAATCGTGTCTCTTCCAAACAATGGTGTCGATCGATGCTCCTCAGGTGTCGATCGATGCTAAGCTTCAGTTCTCCGAACTGCTTCAGATCCAATATGCTTCAAAAGGTTCCATAAATCCAATCTAGCTCCAGATATGCCTACTTGAAAAGAACCTGAAAGACTCTAAAACTACTAGTAAGACTCATAAAAAGGACTTATATCATGGTTGAAAGTGGGTAAAAACCATGATATACAATCTGTTAGTTTACATCGTTTATTTTTCTGTATTTTTATTTACAATCCTGAATACCAAAACAAGTTTTCTACGCTTTAGCTATTTACAAATCTCGCAAATCTATATAGTACCATTGGTCCTTGTTGATCGACCTCAAACATACTACTGCGCACTTCACCATGCCGTTTCGGTTTAAGTATTTCGGGTTAATTACTCGAGCAATCAAGTGTTGTGTATTATATGTAGACACGACTCAGTCGGTATTAATGTCTTGAAAGAGAATTAGTCTAATTAAATGTTCATGTTTGATAACGGTTTTATCTATTGAGTTTCTAGAGTCAGTCATCTTATTTATCATTATTTCTCTGAAATACCCTATGACCCAATATCTTTAATCTGTTGGTTTTTCGTCGGGTTTTCAGAATTTGTAACGGTTATATTAACATTAATAAGAAACCGACGGATTACTAACAAAACTTTGACCGTTAATAGGACCCATCAGTATCTCATCGATAATAATCGACGAACACAAATATGTCGGTAAAGACCCAGCAGATTACCGACAAAATTTGACTACTAGCAGAACCCTTAGGTAATCCGTCGGAAAATACCGACGGGAATGTATCCGCCGGAAAAAACCGACGGATTATCGACAGTTATCGACGACACCCTTTCTATCGGTTTGCGATCATAAAACCGTCAATGATGATTAGTGCTTGTCGGTTTTGCGTGTGCTTTCTTATAGTGATATCCAAGAACAAGTTTTCATTTCTAGAGAGCTGGATTTAAAAAAAAATTGTAAGCTTTGTGAAACAAGCTTGCTCCAAGTGATATCACTTTGGTTTAGTATAAGGTATACTTTAATTTATGGTTCTTTGATGTTTTGCATTCTTCCTGAGTTTGGCATCACCTTTGTCTTTTTTGACAGTTATGTAGTTTGATCGGTAAGCACTAGGAACAATGCCGGATTAAGCTAGTGGTTCTTAACTAGGCACACAGTTCCACATCCATGCACGCTTCTTATGGTTATGTTAGCATGTAAAGAAATACATGTGTATGTTTGTTAGTTAGACCCGCAACACTTTCGTATAAGGTAAATTTTCTTTAATATATGTAATCACTAAAAATTTTTATAATATTTGTTAGTTTAACCTTACAACAAACTAAGCTATATATTAAAGGAAATACAATAGATAGTTAATCTTGTGATAAATAAAATATTGTTGCCACAGATGTTATTATATAAAGTTTATCAAAACATTTTTAGATTAAGAACAATATCGTAGATAAAAATGGATTGGGATGTTTACTGATTGCTTTAACTAATTAGAGCATTTATTTTAGAGATGATTGAATAAAGAAAATGCATAATTCCCTACAAATAATATATTTTGTGTTGTTTAATAATATATATTTGCATAGTTATAATTGATGCAAAATAGTTTTACATAATTTATGTAACCAACTCTGAAAGTGGTGATACAACTATCTTGTGTATCTATGTGTATCAATAACTTCTTAGAAACGGTTTTAGAAAAACAACAAGGGTTATGTTTCTGTGTATTTGCATGTCAAAATATGGGATGTTGATATTAGTAGATTTCACCACAAAACACTTATAGTTTCCTTCCATACACTCGGGTGCTTAATACGTGGATATGACAAATATATACGGTTAAGATAACCATATTTTCCAAGTCGGAGCAACCCTAAAACCCTCTTCTGTCTCTCTAGCTCCATCATCTTCATAGTCCTTATATGAATCAGATTTGAAGTCATTTTCCCTCTTTTAATGATATTGCTTCTCTCAGAAGAAACATAAAACACACAAAACAGGTTTTGGCCTGGGCTGCTAGCCCACCTCTTGATTTCTCCTGCGGCCCAAATTTTGGCTAAGCTAACTTTTGGTTCCCTGACTCGTCGACAGTTAGATCCACAAAATCAAACTACTCTAAAATTTCTTCTGCATCAAGCAAAGAACATTAAACTTAGGGTACAATGGAGTTATGCCAATGTTAACTCTACCTAATGTCAAATGTAAAGGCTTATTATCACATCAACAAAAGAAGGAAACCATTATAGATCTTTCTCTATCTATTACTTGAATTATATCTTACAAGTATAAATTGTAATCTTTATGATTAATACAACCCAATTATATATTAATTAAAACACTAAAAATTACCATTTATATTCAATTACATTAAAAATGAAAATACTAAATTTCCCACATGGCGGAATTGTGGGAATTCTTACCTGGTAATAACCACTAGCTGATTAGTTTAGCGAATCTAACCTATCCAGTTACTGGTAAGCTCCCTTATCCTCCACCTTATAAACAATTTAAAGACCTATCAAGAGATCAAAACAAAATAAAACTCAAAACTAAACCTTGAGAAATGGGAAATGGAGAAGAAGTTGAGGAACGTATAAGTCTTGTTTATCTCTTGAGTTTATTTTGAATTTGATGAATGATTTTCGTGTCTTTGAGGGAAAACTTGAACCTTTAGGCTTTGGTGTTAAAATTGAACCTTGAAGATTTGACCTTTAGCTTTGTATAATCTGTCTTAAACTTACTCTCTATTGTAGTTTTTCAAAATTGAAACTGGATATATTTTTTTGTGGGAAGCATCTCCTCATCTTAGGTTTTGTGGTGGGAATTTTGAGTTTTGCCTAGGTTTTCGGAATGTTCTAGTTTCTTCAAAGTGCTGTACTTTACATATTGGTTGGCATAGTGTTAATTGTTGATTGACCAGAAATTTCATGCTTCATGTACCACTACGGATGGGGTCTGTCTCTACGAGCTCAACAAGTTCTCACATGACGACTTCCATAAGCCACTTTACTCGAATGTGATCGATCTCATCTATGGGATACACAACGTCATAATCCTTCAATTGACTTCATCCAAGCTCAATATGCAAGTCATATGATCATTATCATCATGATCATCATCACCACCATCATTATCATAGTCGTCGTCGTCATCATCATCATCCATGTGATGTTTCCATCTTATCGCAAACATTGAATAAAAATAACAACACATTGAATAACAAGCCTCGTCGATTTCGAGGAAGATGATGACCATAATGATGACTATAATGATATGATGATGAAGATATCCAAGAACAAGTTTCCATCTTTAGAGAGCTGATTTTAAAAATTTGTAGGCTTTGGAAAACATGCAAGCTTGAAGTAATATATATCACTTTGGTTTTGCATAAGGTATACGTTTCTTTATGGTTCTTTGATTTCTTGCATTCTTCTTGAGTTTGGCATCACCTTGGTCCACTTCGATGTGGTTTGATCGGTAAGTAGTAGGAAAAATGCCGGATTCAGCCAACGGTTCTGAACTAATGCACAAAAATTATCAAGGCACACAAGTTCCACTGTGCAGGTAACTGTCGTAGTATATTTAGTTAGACCTGCAACACTTTCGCAAATTTCATAATTTTTTATATCTAAAATATAGAATCAACCTTTGAAAGTGTAGTATATTTATATTTGTATAACTCATATTTTTAGAGGTCTCTTACTAATTTTTTTATGAAATTCTTGACCATAATTGTTGGTAAATATGTGTGAATAAATTTATTATATTTCTCCGATTTAGTTTGCACATATTTATCTCATAAAAATCTTATATTTATAGCAATATTTAGGTTCTTTAAATACTTTTAAAGCCGTTCTTTAATTATTTTTAAAGCCTTTATATATTAAATAACTAATTTTTTACTATGTTTGATATTTTAATCTTACAACAAACTCCGTTATATAATAAGGGAAATGTAGAAATTAAGTTAATCACGAGATAACACAAAATACTGTTGCCATATTAATAATAAAATATAAACTTCAGTTTATTCATCCGAAAAAAACTAAATATATTTTATTGATAAAAATAAAAGTAACCTATAAAAAAAAATAATTGGGGTTCTGTTGTTTGAATCCATGGATAAGAGAGAATGGTGATATTTTTGCCTCATCAAAGTTCACATTCAAACACCGAGAATAAAATAAATGTGCTGATTATTTAGCCAAAAAAGAAATTATTTGTAATGATCCTTGATACTAATACCACATTTGTCCGTCTTTTCTTATCTCTTATGTAAACGATGATCGAAAAGAGTAATAAACTTTTTAGTTGGCAAAACAAAATACAGAATGTTGGAAATTTGGTACCCATATGTCAACATTTGGTAAATCAAAGATTCTCGTTTCTTTGCAATGTAAGGTGACAAATAATGGGGGCTTAACAAATTTGCATATACAAAGTAAGCACATGGTTTTTTTTTTTGGGTGGGTGGACTAAAGATGATTGTTCTTTATTTGCAATGCAAAGTAACAAATCTTGCTAACTTAAAAATGTTACAGAGCACGTGTAAATTCATGGATTTTATCATAACTATTTAAGATTAAGAAAAATTTCATAAAAAATAAATTGATTGGCATGTTTACTGGTTGTTTTAACTAATTAGCGTATTTATTTTAGAGATGATTGAATAGGTAAAGTATTCACTAAAAAAAATATGTTTTGTGTCGTTTATTATATATATTTGCATAGTTATAATTGCTGCAAAATGATTCTAAATTATTTATGTAAGTGGCCTTGAAAGTGGTAATAGGACTATTTTGCATCAATTGAAGTAAATATTTACATCGATTATTGTAAATTTGTAATCGATATTTATATGTGTCGGTTATAGAAAGAAGTGATGCTAAATTTTGCAATAGTTAATATAAATAATGTTTATTGTATATGCTACAGTTATAATAAATGATGACTGATCGAGACAGATACAGTGTGAGTAAACAATCGTCCAAAGAAAATATGATTACTCTTCGAAATATTATAATGTTTATGCAAATAAACTATTTGGAAATGATAAAACACGAAACATGTCATTGATTGGTCGATTTCTTAAAGACTAATGTAAGAGCATCTTTATTGGTTAAATACTTAATAATTTTTTAGTGTTTTATAATGTTAAGAAACTTAGATAGTTTTTTGGCTCCAATGGTGAGATATTTATTTGGTATTTTATCAATAAATTAATAATATTTTTATGTAATTTAACTTAAAAATTTTATTTATAATTATATCAAAGATTATATGATCATTAAACATATTAAAATTCATCTTAAATATATTTATTTTTATTAATTAATTATATATATTTTTATAACTTTGTATAGTAGTCTTAGAAATATTAATAATGCAAAAAATAAAATTAAAAGAGATATATTTGCTTAAATAATACAATAAAGATTTGACATTTTTTAAAAACACACTTAAAGATAAAATTACATAGCATAAACTTATGAAAATAAAACTTAAAATGCAAAAAACATAGATAACATATAATACCATCATAAGATGTAATTAAGCTAGCTTTATTCTTCACTTGATAAAATAAATTATAAAGTGAAAGAAAATTAGTATTTTTAATTAATAAAAAAAATTAGAGAATTGAAATTTTATAAATTAATAATACTAATTTTCATATTTTCTTTAACTAATATGATAATATTAATTAAAATATTTTAATATAATTTAAAATTATGAATAATGGAACTCAATAGATAGATAATTTTATTTTAGGATTTATAAGAAAACTAGAAATTTTAAAATACCAACATATAAACTATTAAATGGATTTTAAAACAAATGAGACATTTGATATATTGAACCTATAATAAGTTGACATGTGTCTAGAGAGAGGAGTTCTTAGTAAGATACCAAGAGTTTTTAGCTAAGAACCGATTGTTAAGTTTTTATTTTTAATTCTAATTTTTTTCTTTATTTTTATTACATTTTTCTTTAGATACTCATCTAAATACTACCATGTGCTCTAATGGTTTTGCTTTTGAGAAAGTGGACTACTTGACTTGACTTCATTTTAGGAAAAGTCTCGCATCTTTTTGTAGGTTTACTCTCAATAAGTTGCATTACCAACACCATTTGTATATTTTTTTTCCTCCTTTACACTCAATTTCTTGCAAAATATGAGGTTGTTTCTCTTACTTGCTTTTTCAGTGCTCTCATGCTACTTGCTGAAGCATATCGTTTTACGGATGAAACCGATAAGCAGGCGTTGCTAGAATTCAAGTCTCAAGTTTCTGATGACAAAAGAGTTGTCTTGTCCTCTTGGAATAACTCATTCCCTCTCTGCAAATGGAGTGGGGTTACATGTGGCCGCAAACACAAGAGAGTTACTGGTATGTACCTCGGAGGATTGCAATTAGGCAGCGTGATATCACCATCTATTGGTAATCTTTCGTTTCTCGTATCACTCAATATTTCTCAGAACTCTTTTAGAGGTACCATTCCTCAAGAAGTTGGAAACTTTTTTAGACTCAAATACTTGGATATGAGCTTTAATTATCTTGGAGGAGCGATTCAAGTCAGTCTGTCTAACTGCTCTAGATTGGTGGTGCTTACTTTTGATTCAAATCATCTTGGGGGAAGTGTTCCTTCTGAACTAGGGTCATTGACAAAGCTTGTTGTTTTATATATTAGTGGAAACAACTTGAAAGGAAAGCTCCCTGCCATATTTAGGAAACTTGACATCCCTCAGAGAACTTCACACTGGATTTAACAATATTGAAGGAAGAATTCCGGATGATATAGCTAGATTGACTCAAATGGTGGAACTATCATTAACAACGAACAACTTCTCGGGTGATTTGTCCTCACTTAAGTCTTTATATATCTCTTACAATCATTTCTCGGGTAGCCTGAGAACTGATTTTGGTAAGCTGCTACCAAACTTACTAGAGTTAAATATGGGAAAGAATAGTTTCACAGGAGTCATTCCAACAACACTTCCCAATATCTAACTGTTGGCCATTGATAATAACAATCTAAACGGAAGTATTCCTCCAAGTTTCGGAAATTTTCGAAAGTTGCAATGGCTTTTACTAATTCTTTAGGAACTTACTCTTTTGGAGATCTTGAATTTCTTGTTGCCTTGACTAATTGCACCAAACTAGAGATGTTAGAGATTAGTCAGAATAGGCTTGGGGGTGATTTACCTACCTCCATTGCCAATCTGTCCATGAACCTCCACGATTTAGAGCTTGGAACAAATTTCATCTCTGGACAAATTCCTCATGACATTGGGAATCTCATAAGCCTTCAGAGCCTTGGGTTACAAAATAATATGTTGACAGGCTCACTCCCAACTTCTCTTAGTAAGCTTTCCAGATTGGAGGGAATATATTTGTTTTCAAATAAAATGTCAGGAGATTTGCAATCTTTTATGGGCAACCTCACTAGGTTGGATATACTTTATTTAGACAACAATAGTTTTGAAGGGATCATTCCTCTGAGTTTCAGTAACTGTACTTCTCTGCAAGATTTATGGATTGCTTCTAATAAGTTGGATGGGACTATACCTCAGGAAATTATGCAAATTCAGTCCCTTGTTAACCTAGTAATGTCAAGTAACTTCTTGACTGGTTCTCTACCAGAAGACGTTGGACAACTCAAATCTCTTGTTCGACTATCTGTTGCGTGTAATAAATTATCAGGAAACCTCCCACATGCCTTGGGAAACTGTCTCTCGATGGAAAAGCTTTTCATGCAAGGAAACTATTTTGTAGGAGCCATTCCGGATATAAAAGGGTTAAAAGGTGTTAAAAGAGTTGATTTCTCGAACAATAATCTCTCTGGAAGTATACCTACATATCTTGCAGATTTTACCTCGTTGGAGTATCTCAATCTGTCCATCAACAACTTCGAGGGAAGTGTGCCAACGGAAAGAAAGTTTCAGAATGCTACTATAGTTTCGGTATTTGGAAACATAAATCTCTGTGGAGGCTTCAAGGAGTTTAAATTAAAGCAGTGCTTTAGGGTAGCTCCACCGATGGGATCAAAGCATTCATCTCGTTTGAAAAAAGTTGTAATTGGTGTAAGCGTAGGCTTGGCTTTGTTGTTGCTGATTTTCGTAGCTTCAGTTTCTCTATGTTGGTTGAGAATAAGAAAGAAGAACCAGCAGACTAATCATCCAACTCCTTCTACATTGGATGTCTTTCATGACCAGATAAGTTATGGAGAGATACAAAATGCGACTGATGGCTTCTCTTTGAGCAATATGATTGGGTCAGGAAGTTTCGGTACCGTTTTTAAAGCCTTGCTCCCTGTGGAGAACAATGTTGTTGCAGTGAAAGTTCTAAACATGCAGAGACGTGGAGCAATGAGAAGCTTTATTGCAGAATGTGAATCCCTCAAGGACATAAGGCATCGTAATCTTGTGAAACTATTGACGGCTTGTTCGAGTATTGATTTCCAAGGAAAAGAATTTAGAGCTCTCATTTATCAGTTCATGCCTTATGGAAGCTTGGATACGTGGCTGCACCCAGAGGAAGTCGAAGAGATTCATAGGCCCTCAAGAACCTTGACACTTCTTGAAAGGCTCAACATTGCCATAGACGTGGCTTCTGTTTTGGATTATCTTCATGTTCATTGTCATGAACCTATAGCTCATTGCGATATCAAGCCAAGCAACGTCCTTCTCGATGATGATCTAACGGCCCATGTCAGCGACTTTGGTCTGGCCCAGCTTCTCCTAAAATTCGACCAAGAGTCCTTCCTCAACCAACTCAGCTCGACCATTGGCTATGCTGCACCGGGTAACTGTCACACATTATGAAGAAAATTAAATATTAGTTTTTCATTAAAATCTTTTTTCTATTAATTGTGGTGCAGAATATGGAATGGGAGGACAACCATCGATACTTGGTGATGTGTATAGCTTTGGAGTTCTCCTTATGGAAATATTCACAGGAAAGCGACCAACCAACGAGTTATTTCGGGAAAACTTCACCCTACACAGCTATACCAAGTCGAAGTTACCAGAAAGAGTCATGGATATTGCTGACAAATCGAGTATTCACAACGGTCTCAGAGTCGGTTTTCCTATTGTTGAATGCTTAACATCAAATTTGGAGGTTGGACTTAGGTGCAGTGAAGAATATCCAGCGAACCGGTTGGCAACCAGTGAAGCTGCAAAGGAGTTAATATCGATCAGAGAGAGGTTCTTTAAAGCCAGAAGAATAGCTAGACGTTGAAGTTTAATGGTTTCCTCATACTTTGAAACCTATTTAAAAGGCTTATTCTGATGCCTCATAATTATCGTGTTCATAATGTGTGGCTTTCCTCTGTATGTACCATAATTAATGCTTGCTGAACATTGTTAATGATTGTAATATTTTCATACAAAATATGAATGATTGTTGTGGGAGTAAGAATATTAACCAATAAAGAAAAGTAAACAAAAGAAAAAGAAAACCAGAAATGTTGTAAAATTGACCTATTATTACGTAAAAATGAATTCATAAATGATGAAGCATCACGAAGATACATGAACACCATTAAAACTTCAAGAAGTTGTATGTATGCTTCTCTAAATCTACAGATAAAAAAAAAAAAAAAAAAAAGAGTATAAGCAGTGACAAAAGACTTAATTTCTCTTGAAAACTCTGCTTTGCAGGAGACTAGTGATTGATATGCTTTTTTGTAAATACTCAGATCTTCATTGCATACATATACTTTCTTTGATTTATTATCATGTTGATCTTAGTGGCAAGCACAACCTTCTACTCTGAAAATACAAGAGCAATACTCTGAAAATCCAAGCTGATTGTTTCTTTCTCCAGTTCATGCATTAGCCATTGTCCCAAATTGTCAATGTGTTTTGTGGACGTGCAGTGAAGGCCATATTTGGAGAGCTGGAGGTCTCTAAGAAATGGAATCGAATGGAGGTTCCCTAAGAAATTTGTACTTAGAAATATTTAAAAAGAGCTGGAATTTAAATATGCAGGTTTTGCAAAACAGGGCTGTCAAGTGATATCACTGTTGTTGTGGATGATGTGAAGTTCCATCTTCATAAGGTATATAGCTTTTTGGTTATTCTTTGATGCTTTGCTTTTTTCCTGAGTTTGGTATCTCATTCTTTTGTTTCTTCTGCAAGTATGTATTTGATCGTTAAGCGGTAGAATTTGTGTGAATCTCTGAGAAAAAACTAGGAAGTTTATCATCATAGGAACATTGCTGGATTTAGCTAGGTGGTTCTTAGTATGATGATTTTAGGAACAAAAATGATCAAGGCTCAGTTTTGCAACTGGGTAAAAAGATAAGTCTAGTACGTGCTTAATTGTTTCCATTAGTCGACTTGTGGAAACAATTAGATCATGCTTAGCTACATAGATTCAGCTACTAGTTATGTGTATACCTTTGTTATGGTTGTGTAAGCATGTAACGACATGTATGTTATGTTTATTGAAATATATGTATCTATGTTATATGCATCTTTCAGCTCGTGTGATTAGTAGCAACTGTTTGGAAAGAACTACAAGAGTTATGTATGTGTGTATTCACAGTTTCCATTAGTTTCAAAATGTAGAAAGCTAGCTCGGATGTATGAAGATTCTAAAAGCACCGATAAGAAATCTCTCTGGACAACAGTGCTTGAAGAGTTCCTTGGTGGCGCAGACAATTTTCTGATAGTTGCTAGATTCTGTTACGGGGCTCGAGTATATTTCACCTCAAAAAATTTAGTTTCCATACACTGTGCAGCTGAGTACCTTGAAGTGACAAATGAGTACGGGGAAGATAACTTGATTTCCCAAGATGAAACATTTTTGCACAAATACGTGCTTCGTGTTAGAGCAAACAACTTTTGTCTTTGTAAAATCAGAGCCTGTGATCGAAAAACCAATGATGGGCCAACAAGAAATCAAGACCAATCGTATTCCAGCAAGTGAGAAGGGAAAAGGAAAGATGGACCAAGGTGATGAAAGGCCCAGCAATAGTTATATGTCCGACAAAACTGCAACGGCTCGTTCATGTTAAAGCAGTGTACATGAGAATTAGAGCAATATGGAGAAGAAAAGCAGCAGTACGGTCCTGCAACTGCAGAATCGATTTGCAGCCCTTGATTCCTTAGATGAAGCCTGGTCTTGACATCTGTAAAAGTCACTTTGGGTTTTGCGTTTTGCTCTTTGTGTATTTAAGCAGTTTGAGAACGTCTTGTAAACAACAAGTGAAGAGAAATTAAAAAGGAGAGTTTTTCATAAGTTCATGCCTTGAGCTCTTTGCTTTCATGGTATCAGAGCCAATATGGACCCATGGAGCTATATTCTGTTCCATCTCTCAATATTAAAACTGTGTCAAAGTCACTCTCACTGAGAGAAACTACATCCTCTGGAAATCTCAGTTTGAGTCGTTTCTCTCAGGTCAGGGTCTTCTCGGCTTTGTTACTGGAGCGTTTCCACCACCTGGAGTCACCATCGTCGTTCCTGCAATCAATGGCCAAAACACTGAAGTTTCAAATCATGATTATCAAGTCTGGAGGAAGACAGATCAGGTTGTAAAATCATGGCTTCTCGGCTCTTTCTCATAGGACATCCTAAGTGTGGTGGTTAGCTGCAACTCTGCTCATGAGGTATGGGTCACACTAGCAAACCATTTCAACAGAGTTTCTTCTTCACGATTGTTTGAGCTACAACGAAGGCTGCAGACAGTGGTGAAGAATGAAAAATCCATGGCTGATTATCTTAAGGAAGTTAAAGGGTCGTGTGATCAACTAGCCTCTGTTGGGAGTCTAGTGACAGAAAAGATGAAAGTTTTTGCTGCTTTACATGGATTAGGCAGGGAATATGAGCCAATCAAAACAAGTATAGAAGGCTCAATGGATGTTTTTCCTTGTCCTACCTTTGATGATATAGCTCCAAGGCTCACAAGCTATGATGATAGATTGCAAAGCTACAATGTAACTCCAGAAGTTACACCTCACTTGGCATTCACTATTGCTCGCTCCAATCCGTTCTCAGGGTACTACAACAATCGTGGCAGAGGTCAGTCAAACAAAAGGTCTGGTGGAGATAGAAGTCGTGGTTCTTTCTCTACTAGAGGACGTGGTTCTCATCAGCAATTGTCTTCCTACCAAGGCTCTTCTGCTGCATCATCTGATACGGATGAGAAACAAACTTGCCAAATCTGCGGAAAACCGGGTCACCAAGCTCTTAGATGTTGGCATCGATTCAACAATAGTTACCAAGATGATGACTTCCCACAAGCCTTAGATGCAATGAGAAATACTGGGCATGAGTGGTTTCCAGATACAGGGGCTACTGCTCACATCACTAACTCACCTAAACACCTTACTCAAGCTTAGTCATACAGAGGAAATGATGCTGTCTTAGTTGGTGATGGAAATTTCTTGCCAATAATACACATTGGCTCAGCAGACCTTCCTTCCACTTCAGGCAATCTTTCCCTTAGAGATGTTTTGGTTTGTCCGGATATAACAAAATCTTTGATGTTTGTTTCAAAGCTTACAACAGATTATCCATGTTCTTTCACATTTGATGCTAATGGTGTTCGTGTAAAGGACAAGGCAACCAACGAACTCCTAACTATAGGAAGAACCCGTGATGGCCTATATCTTCTTAAGGATAAGAAGTTTCAAGCTTACTACTCCACTCGTCAGGTTTCTACAAGTGCTGAAGTGTGGCATAGGAGACTTGGACATCCTCATTTTCTAGTCCTTCAACATCTGCTTCAAAGTCAGTCCATCCGTGTCAATAAGAGTACCTTGAAGACTTGTGAATTACGTCATTTAGGGAAGAGTAGTCGTTTACCTTTTGTTGCATCTCATTTTGTGTCATCAAGACCTTTAGAAAGGATCCACAGTGATCTTTGGGGTCCATCTCCAATAGTGTCTAATCAAGGCTTCCGCTACTATGTAGTCTTTATAGATAACTATTCTCGTTTTTGTTGGTTCTATCCATTGAAAGTAAAGTCGGATTTCTTCTCTACATATTTGAAATTTCAGCAGTTGGTTGAGAATTTGTTTTGCTCAAAGATTGGTGTGTTTCAATGTGATGGAGGTGGAGAATTTATAAGCCACAAGTTTTTGTCTCACTTACAAAACTCAGGGATTCATCAATACATTTCTTGCCCCTACACGCCTCAACAAAATGGACTGGCTAAAAGAAAACATAGACACATCACAGAGCTAGGCCTAACCTTGATGTTTCAAAGTAAAATTCCCCAAAAATATTGGGTGGAGGCGTTCTACACTGCAAGCTTCCTTGGTAATCTACTTCCCTCATCTGTTCTTGACGATAAAAGAAGTCCATATGATGTTATTCACGGCAAAGCAACAAACTATTCAACATTAAGAACCTTTGGATGCTCCTGTTTTCCAACTCTACAGGGATTATGCAGCAAATAAGTTTGATTCGCACTCTCTCCATTGTGTATTTATTGGTTACAAGGGCTATAGATGTCTATTTCCACCAACAGGAAAAATGTATATCACTCGCCACGTGTTGTTTGATGAGCAGATGTTCCCATTTGAAGGCACTTACAAACAGCTTCATCCAACAGCTACAACTCCAACGCTTGCAGCTTGGCAGAAAACATTTGTAACTTCTGCTCCTTCTGCTCCTTCTGAAAATGTTTCTACTTCATTTATGATAGCTCCCTCTCTTAATATTTCTTCAAATCTCCAAGAAATACCTTTGGTTACAGCTCAAACCTCTTATACCCCACCACATGATGCTATGATGCTTTTGTTACCTTCAGGTGGAGATGAATGTACTGAGCGTACAGCAAGTTCTTATCTTGTTCCTAAAGGTGACAGCAATTATTCTCCACCAGACAAGACAAGCACTCTAACCACAAATCTGCAGTCATCTTCTTCAGCAACTCCTTTACAAAACACCTTCCCTGCTCAACAAACTCCAACTATTTCACAACAACAACAAGCAGTCCCTATAGCTTCAACATCAACAAAGTATGGTGATTCCTCTAGCTCAACAAGACCAAACACTCAGTCCTCACCAGAAACCAATGTTCACCCTATAACAACAAGAAGACAACTATTTCAAACTCCAACAAAAAGTGGTAGTAAATCTGGTTCGGCAAATGTGCCATCCTTGCCTCCACAGCCCTTACATCTTATGATCACAAGAGCAAGGGCTAGCATCTCCAAACCTAATCCTCGATATGCTCTTTTGACGCAGAAGTAAGTTATCCAGAACCAAAAACTGTCACAGCCGCATTGAAAGACCCCGGCTGGACAAATGCAATGGATTAGTGATTGACCTCAAATTTCATGTTTCACGTACCACTAGTGATGTCATTTGTCTCTATGAGCTCAACAAGTTCTCACATGACGAAATTCATAACCCGCTTTACTCGAATGTGATGGATCTCATCTATGGGATACTCAACGTCAAGATCCTTCAATTGAATTCATCCAAGCTCAAATGCAAGTCATATGATCATCATCACACCATCATCATCATCTTAATCACTATCATCATTATCATCCATGTGTTGCTTCCATTTTACCTCAAACATTAAATAAATATAACAATACATTGAATAACATGCCTGGTCGCTTTACAAAATGATGATGATAATGATTATAATGATATGATCATGAAAATATCCAAGAACAAGTTTTCATCTCTAGAGAGCTGGATTTTAAAATTGTGTAGGTTTTGCAAAACAGGCAAGTTTGAAAGATATCACCTTGGTTTTTCATTAGGTATACTTTTCTTTATGGTTCTTTGATGCTTTGCATTCTTCCTGAGTTTGGCATCGCCTTTCCTCTCCGATAGGTATGTGGGTTTATCGGTAAGCCATAGAAACAATGCTGGATTCAGCTAGCGGTTCTTAACTAAGGCACACAGTATCACGTCCGTGCATGCTTTTTATGGTTATGTAAGCATGTAAAGAAATACACATATATGTATGTTAGTTAGATCCGCAACACTTTCAAAAATTTCATGCATGTTATATCTAAAATATAGAATCATCCTTTGTAAGTGTAGTATATTTATATTTGTGTCATAACTCATACTTATAAAGGTCTTTTACTAATTCTAACCACTTTCTACACTTATCTTATGAGATCCTCCACCATATTATGAGTGAATAAATTCATAATATCTCTCCGATTTAGTTTGCACATATTTATCTCATAAAAATCTTGTATTTATTGCAATAGTTATGTTCTTAAAATGCTTTAATACCTTAATAAATAAAATAACTAATTTTTACTATATTTGATCTTTTAATCTTACAACAAAATCCGCTATATATTTAAGGGTAATATAGAAAATTAATATCTCGAGATAAAATAAAATACTGTTGCCATAAATTAATAATAAGATATAGACTTCATTCACTACACCAAAACAGAGTTTTTGCTACTGATTCTGCAGTCGCTAAATTTCCCGACTATTTTGCTACTGATTACCGACTGATTGACGAACATTTCTAAACAGTCGTAAAACAGTCGGTATTTAGCGACCTATTAACTCAGTCGTTAAATAGTAGGCAATTTACGACTGTATAGTGACTAAATTGAAGGAAAAATGTAGTCGGTAATTAGTAGCAATTATGGATAACATTTCCCGACTGATTTGCTACTGATTAGCTACTGCAGCTGATTTGCTATTGTATTCGGCGGGTCGCAAATCAGTCGCTAAAAGTAGTTAAACACGTGTAAATCATTAAGTGGTTGGTGTACCTAATTTACGCTGCAGTAGCAAATCAGTAGTAAATCAGTCGCTAAATGCAGTTAAACACGTGGAAATCATTTGGTGGTTGGTATACCTAATTTCCGCTGCAGTCGCTAATCAGTAGCAAATCAGTCGGGAAATTTTTTATAAATATGCCATACTCGAATTTTCTTCTCACAATTGTAGAAACACAAAGTAAAGAAAGACATTATAAACACAAATCAAAGAGAGATTAAGGTTTCTCAACTTATTTATGTCGGGAAATTACAATTATGGTAATTCTCGTGAGTGGATGTACCGTAGGTTCGATGAAGCGACGGGAAATCTCTCGGCAGAGTTCACATCGGGGGTGGATCAATTCGTGGCATTTGCAAATAGCCAGCCTCTAGCGCAGAGAAATCGGGGTATGTTTCACTGTCCTTGTCTTGTTTGCGAGAATGAGAAATTTATCCCGGGTACAAGAGTTTTGAGACATCTGTATAGTAGAGGATTTATGCCAGATTATTATATCTGGTATAAACATGGTGAAGAACTCGATATGGATTTAGGAACGAGTTATGTTGATAGGACGCATATTAGTGGGAATGAAGAAGTGGGTAATGTAGTAGAAGATAGGTATGTGGATATGGTGAATGATGCGTTTCGTGTTAACGTTAGTTTTGATAACTATCATCAGGATGATAGTTATCAGAATGTAGACGCACCGGTACGTAATCATTAAAAAAAATTCTACGACTTGTTGGATGGAGCGAATACTCCATTATACGATGGTTGTCGTGAAGGTCACTCGCAATTATCCTTAACTGCTCGAATCATGCAAAATAAGACAGATCATAATATGAGTGAAAAGTTAGTGGATTCGATATGCGGAATCTTCAAAGATTATTTACCTGAAGGAAACCAGGCAACCGGTTCACATTACGAGGCTGACAAATTGATGCGCAATTTAGGGCTCCCATGTCATGCAATTGATGTTTGCATCAACAATTGTATGATCTTTTGGAAAGATGATGAAAAGATTGATAAGTGTCGGTTTTGTAATTCAGAAAGATGGATGCCTAACGAGCAAAACCGTAGGTCCAATGTACCATATAGTCGTATGTGGTATATGCCTATTGCTGACAGATTAAAGAGAATGTATCAGAGTGAGAAGACTGCAACGGCAATGAGATGGCATGCCGAGCACGAAGCAAATGAGGGAGAAATGTGTCATCCGTCTGATGCTGCGGAGTGGAAAAATTTTCAAGATCAACATCCCCGGTTTGCAGAAGAACCCCGTAACGTTTATCTTGGATTGTGTACAGATGGGTTCAATCCATTTGGCATGTCAAAAAATCATTCGTTGTGGCCTGTGATCTTGACTCCGTATAATTTACCCCCTAGTATGTGCATGAATACAGAGTACTTGTTTCTAACCATTATCAATTCAGGGCCAAATCATCCGCGAGCTAGTCTCGATATCTTCCTCCGACCTCTCATTGATGAGTTAAAAGAACTGTGGTCTACTGGAGTCAATGCATACGATGTGTATAAGAAGGAAAATTTTATTCTAAAAGCGGTGTTGTTGTGGACGATAAGCGACTTCCCGGCGTATGGCATGTTATCAGGATGGACCACCCATGGCAAATTGGCTTGTCCAATTTGCATGGCAGATACACAGTCTTTTTATCTGAAGCACGGAAGAAAGACGTGTTGGTTCGATTGTCACCGAAGATTTCTCCCTTATGATCATCCTCTAAGGAAGAATAAAAAAGACTTTTTGAAGAAGAGAGACGCTAGGAAAGACGATCCACCAGTGTCTTTGACCGGTGAGCAAATTTATTCATACCGGGTGAAACGTGTTAATCCACCAAAAACAAAGGATGTTGGTGGCAACGGTCACGATAAGAAGATGCCTGGCTTTGGGAAAGAGCATAACTGGCACAAAGAAAGCATATTCTGGGAATTGCCGTACTGGAGGGACCTCAATCTCCGACACAATCTCGATCTGATGCATATAGAGAAGAATTTTTTTGACAACATCATGAATACTCTTATGCGTGTGAAGGGTAAATCAAAAGACACCATCCCGTCAAGATTGGATATAGAAAAATTATGTTCTCGGCCACATTTACATGTTGATGATCAGGGTAGAGCCCCTTTTCCTCCCTACTCATTGGAAGACAATGCCAGAAAAGCATTATTGGAATGTGTACAACATTCGGTCAAATTCCCAGATGGTTATGCTTCAGACTTAGCTAGTTGTGCTGATTTGACCAATGAAAAGTTTTCTGGGATGAAGAGTCATGACTGCCATGTTTTTATGGAGCGGCTACTTCCATTTATCTGTGCAGAACTACTAGACCGGAACGTTCATACTGCGTTATCAGGTACTAATTACTTATAATTTGAGGAAAATAAATCACATAAATATGCATGTTAGTAATTTATATTAACCATTTCCAGTTTTAATATATAAATTGTAGGGGTTGGAGTATTTTTCCGTGACTTATGTTCGAGAACTTTGCAGAAAAGTCGCGTCCAAATTCTAAAACATAACATAGTGTTAATCCTATGTTCTTTGGAAAAGATCTTTCCACCATCCTTTTTCGACGTGATGGAGCACCTACCTGTACATCTCCCGGACGAAGCTGAACTAGGAGGCCCCGTGCAATACAGGTGGATGTACCCTTTTGAAAGGTTTTTCAAAAAGTTGAAAGGTAAAGCAAAGAACCAAAGATATGCAGCAGGATCGATTGTTCAATCATATCTAAGGGAGGAGGTAGCTTATTTCACAGAGCACTATTTTCCCTCGATTATACAAACGAAATCAAGGTAAATGCTATAATTATTTAAAGTTTCACATCCCATTTGATATACACCTGCTAGCTATTATAAATTGATTTTCACTACTTTGGTCAGGTTGACAAGATTCGCTGAAGGTGATGTCCCCGAATATCATTTCGATGGAGTCCCTGATATATTTACTCATGTAGGTCGACCCTCTGGCGAAATTCATGAAATCTGGCTTTCAGATAAAGACTATCGATGCGCACATGCATATGTTTTGCGAAATTGTGGTTATTTCGAGCCACTTGAGAGGTATAATTTGGAATGTCTATAACTTACAATTAAATATAGTCCATATTCGATTTCTCATATATTTTTCTGGTGTTATATATATATATAGTTTCTTCGAAGATTATATTAGTGTAAAATATCCGGACTTCTCCGAGAAAGAAATCCTGGTGAAAAGAGCTGAAGAATATCCTTCTTGGATCAAAGAATATGTAACTCTCTAAATATTTGAAATTTGAGTTTTTTTCTTCAATATATTTGATATTAATGTCTATCTATATGCAGGTTACTACCTGGAACGCCGAGATTCCTTTTCCAACATGGGTGCTCGACATAATTCATGGTCCCGTGAATAAGGCCAAAACTTGGCCCATCTATTATACAAGAGGATATGTTTTTCATACCAAGAATCACAGTGAGGGAAGAAAGACTTGTAACTATGGTGTATGTGTTACTGGGGAGCATTGTAGCAATGCAGCTGACCGAGCTGATTTCCACGGTATCTTAACTGATATCATAGAACTCGAGTATGAGGGGGTGGTTAATTTGAGAATCACACTTTTTAAGTGTAAGTGGTACGACCCTGTGATCGGTAGAGGAACTCGGAGGAGCAATGGTGGGATTGTAGACGTTCTTCAATCGAGAAGATACTATAAATACGAACCTTTTATTCTTGGTACATACATTCATATACTCTTATGCGTCTGTCGATACCATCATATATTGATATACTTCTATATATTGATATTGCACAGCCTCTCAAGCGGATCAAGTTTGTTATATCCCGTACCCAAACCGCCATAAACCGAGACATTTGTGGCTAAATGTTGTTAAAGTCAACCCGAGGGGAAATATTGCAGGAGTCTATGTAAACACGGAACCAACTCTTTTACAACAAGAAACTGATGATAATGTAATGTTGACTACAATTGAAGATCTCGTAGTCGACAATTCGCTACAAGGAGCAAACCCAGTTAATCTCGATTACGATGTCGGCGATGCGGAACCAGAAGACGAATTTCTGTGTAATTTATCGGAATCTGATGATGACGATTCAGAAGGTGTAACATCTTACTAATTATGAGAATATTATCTGGTACCTAAGTTTTTGTTTTGATCAAGATATTTTATGTATTAGTATGTTATATAAGTTTAATTTTATTAATATGTGTAATTTAAAAAATTTTGGGGTGAAAATTGTTTGGTGAAATATTTTGGTGAAAATTTTTAGAGAAAATTTCATTTCCCGCCTACATTTTGGGCTGAAATAATTTTAGTGGGCTCAAATAATTTGGTCCGCCCTAATCAAATAATTTGGTTTGTTCTCTCTTATCCCGATCGAATTCTCTCCTCTTCCTCTTCCTCTCTGTAACCCTAATCGAATTCTCTCCTCTTCCTCTCTTATCCCGATCTCGATCTGTTCGATTCTATCTTCTTTCTCTCTTATCCCGAACTGTCCCATCCTCTCCTCTTCCTCTCTTATCTCGATCTGTCCATGGGTGGAAAGAGGAAGCGAAAACTCGTCCCTCCAACTAACACCTTAGTGAGAACGCCGGCTTCTCTTCCAAAAACTCGGTATGATTTTGTACCGAGAACGGCGACTGACCCACCGGTTCTCCCCAACAACCAACGTCAGCCGTCGGTGAGAGACTACCCTCCTCCGAAGCAGCTTTTCCCAGCCTTAGCGGCTTCGCCATCTGGTGCATCTCCTTCGGCCACAACGGCTCCGAGATCTGAAGCGTCTGCAAATCAAGAGGGAACAATGCTTCCACCTTCCAGACCATCTCTGGCTGCTGAAACTCAAGCCACTCCACATCGACCCACTCCACATCGAGCAGCTCAATCTCCTCACAGTTCTCAATCTCAACCGCCTCCACATCAACCAGCTCAATCTCCTCACAGTTCTCAGGCACAAAATTCACACAACACAGAAGAAGATGACGAATTGAGTGATCTTGGAGGTCAGCCTCAACCCAATCTCTCCGAAGACCAGATGGAGGCTCTTAACTCGCTGCTTCTTGCGCCACGGCCGAAGAACATCACAATCCTTGATCCCGACCTCATCGAGCCTGATTCAACTTGGTAAAATCGCTTTCTCTCTGTAATCTCTAGTTAGTTTTTTTTACTTCAACAATTTCTTATTTGGTTGTACTGCAACAATTTATTATGTTCCTTTACTACTTGTTGATATTCATTGCACAAGAAGTTTATTGTTGATGAGTTTATTGTTGATCCAATGGCAAAGCAAATGTTTGATTACAGAAACACGAAATTTTCATTGTAGTTTGTGATTGAATTTTCAGTAAGCTAACTGCTTTTCATTGTAGTTTATGAATTCCCGATAAGCTAGTATACGGTTTTAGATCCTTTTAGTATAGTAGAATGAAATGAAATGATATGTTTCTGTGAACTACATTCGATGGCTGATTCTGTGATTGTTGCTCAATAACAATGATATATTTCGGTGTCTTTGTAGGTTTGGTTATGACAAATCATCTCTAACACGGAAGATTACAAAGTGTTTCACCAACAAGTTTGATGGCCCCTACTACAGTTGGTCGAGTGTGCCTAGAGAAAGACAAGAACGGTACTTCGTTGAATTCGCGGTAAGAATCTCTCTGTTGTAACACCAAACTTCTCTGTTTTTCTTGTATTTGCTTTAACACTTATCTTTCTCTGTTGTTTTGTAGAAAAAACACAGATGGGATCCATCTTTAACAGGTTTGGTTCAAGAGCATTTCGAGTCTATAATTCAACTTCGCTTGAAAGACATGGTGAGCACTGCGAGATGTAATGACGAGCAACCGAAATGGATTCATGATACGCTCTGGGAAGAGATGAAAACACATTGGAGCACTGAAGAACAAAAATCAAAGAGTGCAACAACCTCAGCAGCTCGGATGTCTGATCGTAAAGGTCTCGGTCCTCACAAACATACCTCTGGACAGAAGTCTTACCGACAAATCGAACAAGAAATGGTAAGTCAGTTTTAACATTTACTTGGTGCTTGAATCTGTGATATATGGTTTTATGTTCTTAATGCTTTACATTTACTCTAACTAAGTTTGCTGATATACTGATTCACCTTATTTTTTTCCCATTTCAGGTTGTTGAATTGGGGAGACCAGTGAGCTTCGGAGAGGTGTTCATCAGGGCACATACCAAGAAAGATGGGACCTTTGTTGATCTGAAAGCGAAGCAAGTTGTTGCGGCCTATATGAAGAAAAGGGAAGAGAAGTTGTCTGAACATGACTCGGAAACCACAGAGCTTTCGGATGGTCGTCATCCAGTGCTATCCATAGAAGAGGATAACGAGCTCTTTATTCAGGTGAAGTGCTTTGTTTATGTTGTTATGTTTTGGAAATTGATTGATGATAGTGTCTGAGATTAATAGTCTACACTCACAAATGATAGAGGAGAAATATTTGGTTTTGGAAATGTTTGGTTTTCTTTTTGATGATAGTGTCTGAAATTGATTGATGATAGTGTCTGAAATTGATTGATGATAGTTTTCTTTTTGTAGTCTACACTCACAAATGATAGAGGAGAAATGTTTGGTTTTGGAAGCCTCAAGAATCTGGTCAAGGGAAAGGTACAAAACCCGGAAACCTCGGCTTCTTTCCGGCAGATGCAACAACAGCTTCAAATGGCTGAAGAGAAGCTGAAGGAACAAGCTGCTCTTATCGCACAGCAAGAAGCAGAGAATGCTCGAGTTTCAGCTGCTCAAAGCGCCCAGACCGCTGAGCTTGCGATTGTCCACAAATTCTTGCAAACCGATGAGCGCTTCCTCGCATTCCTCGCCCAACACACTTCTTCTGCTTCTGCTAATCCCTAAGACACTTGTTCCTTTTATCTGAAACTTGTTCCTTTATTCTGAAACTTGTTCCTTTTAAAACATGTCTGAAACATGTTTAAAACATGAATTATGTTGTGTGTTTAAAAACTTGTTCTTAAGTTTTTAAATTTGTTTTCACTTTTCGATTGCTTTAAATTTGTTTTTTCTTTTCTTTATAGCTTCAACATTGAATTAAAATCAATAAACCGATTAGTTACTAAACAACATTAAGAAATTGATAATTAGTAGTAGGTATTCAGTAGCAAATTAGTAGTAACAACAAAAACAAACCAGTCGTAAAACAGTAGTTAAACTTTGCCAAAAACAACTAAATCGATGATCAGTTTAGTCGTAAATTAGTAGCTCAAGTCGTAGGTAATGAGTCGCTATTTAGTAGCTAAATTTTACGACTGAATACCGACTGAACTTTTAGTAGCAAAATTAAGTCACTATTCAGTCGCTAATCCGTCGTAATATTTTTACTACTGATTAGCGACTAAATAGCGACTGATTATATCAGTCGCTAATCCATCGTCAATCGATAGCAATTTTGCTACTGATTTATTTAGCGACGAGTCTTTTAACTACGACACATATAAGTCGCTAATCAGTCGTAAAACTCTGTTTTGCTACTGATTTCCTACTGTTTTTGCAGTAGTTAAAAGACTGTTTCCTTGTAGTGATTTTATTGATAAGAATAAAAGTTACCTATCAGAAAATTTAATTGGGTTTCTATTTTTTGAATCCATAGATGGGAGCAAATAGTGGTGAATTCATGGATTTTATAAGAAGTTATTTAGATGAAGAATAATTTCGTAAAAAGAAAAAATGGATTGGCATTTTAGTGATTGATTAAACTAATTAGCTCATTTACTTCAGAGCTTTATTTTTTGTCAACATAGCTTATTGAATAAAGAAAGTGCATAATTCACTACAAAATATATATGTTTTGTGTCCTATATATATATATGCAAATATATAATTAATACAAAATAATTTTAGATCATTTATGTAAATGATTCTTAAAGTGGTGATACAACTATCTTGCATCAGTTGAAGTAAGTATTTGCATAAATTATTGCAAGTTCTGCAGCGTAGGCTTGAACTTTTTTGAATATCTGAGAAAGATAAGTCTAGTTGGTGGTCTCTTCTTCCCATTAGTCTACATGCCAAACTATTTAGTTATGTAAGCTACAAGTCGCGTTGTGTATTACATTTCTTATGGTTATCTAAACATTTACCAACGTGTATTGTTATGAAAGCATTGAAATATATGTATGATGTTACTTGCATGTTTAAGTATCTTTGTGTATTAAAAAATTCCTAAAGAGAGTTTTAGTAGAGCTACATGGGTTATGTTTGTGTATTTGCAGGTTTTGCTGGTGTGAAAATGGATATAAAAGATTCTTAGAGTATTGATAAGAAATTTCGCTATATTCTGTTCTGGGGCTCAAGTTGATTTTACCACAAAACACTTAGTTTCCTTCCAATCATACACTCTGCTGCTGAGTACCTCGAAATGAAAAATGGTATATGAGATAAAGCCTAAAGATTGCTGGTTCGAGTGACACTTGGAAGGGAACCATAAAAAATGCTCTGGTCTCCGGTCTGAGGGGATGTGTGGACCTATGCTCATAACCTTTCAATTATTCAAAAAAGAAGAAAACATGACAAATGAATACCGTGAAGATAACCATATTTCCAAGTGGTAGCAACCCGAAAACCCTCTATCTCTCTAGTAATATCTTCTTTATGTTGTGCTGATCTATTGTGAACTTGTATTTATTAGCTCCAACATCTCTGTAGTCCTTGCATATATCAGATTTTAAGTCCTTTTCCCTCTTGGAATGTTGTTGCGTCTTCCACGAAAAACGTAAAACACACAAAACAGGTTTTGGGCTGTTAGCCCACCTCTTGACTTCTCCTGCGGCCAATCTTTTGGCTCTGTTTACTCGGTTCTGTGACCCGTCGACAATTAGATCCACAAAATAAAACTACCTGCACCAAAATTTCTTCCGCATCAAATAAACAACATTAAACATAGGATACAATGCAGTTAGGCCTATGTTAACTCTACCTAATGTCAAATGTAAAGGCTTATATAAATGCAACAAAAAGCAAACAATTATAGATTTTTCTCTATCTACTATTTCAACTATATCTTACAAATGTAATCTTTATGATTAATAAAACCCAATTATATATAAATTAAAACACTAAAAACATACCATTTATATTAAATTACCTAAAAACAAAAGAAAATACAAAATTTCCCACGTGGCGGCATTCTGCGAATTCTTACCTAGTTATAACCCAAATAGCTGATTAGTTTAGTGAAGCTAACCTATCCAGTTATTGATAAGCTCCCTTATCCTCCACCTTATAAACAACCTAAAGACATGTATATCAAGAGACCAAAAGAAAATAAAACTCAAAACTGAACATTGAGAAATGGGAAATGGAGAAGAAGTTGTTGAACGCGTGTAAGTCTTGTTTATTTTGAATTGATGAATAATGTTCATGTATCTTGGAGAGAAAACTTGAACATTTAGGGCTTTGGTGTTTAAATTGAACCTTAAAGCTTTGACCTTTAACTTTGTATACTCTGTCTGAAACTTTATCTCTTTGTATTTTATTTTTTATCAATATGGAAATTGGATCTATTTTTTTTGTGGGTAGCATCTCCTCATATGAGGTTTTGTGGTGGGAGTTTTGAGTTTTGTCTAGGTTGTTGGAATGTTATAGTTTCTTCAAAATGCTGTACTTTACATACTTATGGTATATTGTTGGTTGGCATAGTGTTATTGACCTATAATTAATTTTTCAGGCACCACTAGGGATGGGGTCTGTCTTTATGAGTTCAACAAGTTCTCACATGACGATTTTCATAAGCTACCTTACCTTACCCCAATGTGACAGATCTCATATATGGGATACGCAACGTCAAAATCCTTCAATTGACTTTATCCAAGCTCAATATGCAAGTCGTGTGATCATTATCATTATCATAATAATCATCATCATCGTCATCATAATCGTCATCCTCGTCATCGTCATCATCATCATCATCATCCATGTGTTGTTTCCATCTTAATCACAACATTGAATAAACATAACAACACATTGAATAACATGCCTAGTCGATTTCCAAGATGATGATCATGATCATGATGACCATGATGATGATATGATGATGAAGATATCCAAGAACATGTTTCCATCTCTAGAGAGTTGTATTTTAAATTTGTAGGTTTTGCAAAAAATATGCATGCTCGAAGTGATATCACTTTGGTTTTGCATAAGGTATACTTTTCTTTATGGTTCTTTTATTTTGCATTCTTCCTGAGTATCTCTCCGATTTAATTTGCACATATTTATCTCATAAAAATCTTGTATTTAGTGCAATATTTATGTTCTTAAAATGCTTCAATGCCTTAATAAATTATAACTAATTTTTTTACTATATTTGATCTTTTAATCTTGCAACAAACTCAGCTATATATTTAATTAAGGGTAATATAGAAAGTAATCTCAAGATAAAATAAAATACTGTTTCCATAAATAAATAATAAAATATAGACTTCATTTTATTCGTCCGAATAGGCGAATACTAAGAAACATTCATTGATAGAAATAAAAGTTACCTATTAGAGAATTTAATTGGGTTTCTATTGTTTGAACTTTGAATCCATGGATAAGAGCGAATGGTGGTAATTAATGGATTTTTTTTGAACTAATGTTAAATTTATTGCACCCAAAAAATCTCTGTTTACATTATATGTGGTCCTTCTTTGGAGCTTTTAACTGAAAGAACTTATACAGAAAATAGACTGAGAATAAGACCACTAGGTTCTCGACGCAAACCAAAGACACTATGGAGGATAATCTGTTGCGGATAATGCGATCAATTGTGCAAGTTAGAGAGCGTAACTGGATTTTAGCTTGGAAAGTGTATCTCATGAGGAATCCGAGAGTTTTGTTGAGTGTCGAACTTAAGAGGATGGTGAGTAGCGAATTATAGTCGGTTGTGAAATAATTGGTTAGAATCTGGGAGGAGTAAGGGCAACTGAAGAATAAATGATCACGGGATTCTGTTGGGCTTCTACAGATCACACACATGGTTGAAGCACCTGTGTTCCACGTCGATCTCCCGTGGATAATCTGTTTTGAGTCTCAAGCCATGTAATAAATCCCATTGTACCATGTCATCGGTTGTTGCTGTTGTCGAACCAGTGACAAAGTATCCTTTGTTGAAAACTTGGACTTGTATATATCCTCTTTCACACGCCAAAGAGCCACCACATCTGTCAAGATATATTTATCGATTTTTATCATAACTATTTTAGATTGAAAAATAATTTCGTAAAAAAAAATGGATTGGCATGTTTAGTGATTGCTTTAACTAATTACCTCATTTTTTTTTGGGCCAACAAATTTTTTTTATTCAAACCATGAAAGATACAAGTATCGACTTAGCGAAAGAATCCGCCATCGAATTATTCGATTTTGGAATAAAAAAAAGACAATACTAGAGAACAATTTAGCAAGCTCTCGGATATCTTCGAGTAAACCGTGTATAGCATTGTGTGACTCCAATGAGTTGAGCAGTTGAACCAAGCACACGCAATCCGATATAATCTGGATACCGTCTAGCTGCTTCTCTTTGAGCGTTAACAACGCTAATGGACAGCCAATGTCGCGGCCACGAAAGCTGAACCAACATTTCAAAGTGTAGAGATTAATTATTGAATAAACAAAGTGTTATTCACTAAAAGAATAATGTTTTGTGTCTATATTATATATATTTGCATATTTATAACTAATGCAAAATAATTTTATATCATTTATTTTAGTGATTTTGAAAATGGTGATACAACTAACTTGCATTAGTTAATACTCCCTCCGTTTCACAAAGAGTGTCGTTTTAAGGTTTTATTTTTGTTTCACAAAGAGTGTCGTTTTGTATTTTCAATGCAGATGTTTGGTAAATTTTCCAGTTTTGTCCCTATTATTATAATGTATTGACCAATGAAAAAAATCGTTTAATTAATTAATAGAGGTAAAATAGAAAATTTAAAGGTTTTCTTAATCTGTGTGCAAAAACTTTAAAAAACACTCTTTATGAAACAAAGGGAATATGAAATAGTGTTAATTGTATATGCTACGTATTGTTATAACCAAGCCAGAGTGAAGTCATGAACATCTCTTTTTACTTGGTATAGTTCTAAAAGCAAGAATTTGAAAACTACCCAATCAATGACACAACCATGGTACCTTTTGGTAAAGAAACCAACACAATATTGGTACTTTTTTTTTCTCTATTTCCTTTGCTCTCAATGGAATTGTAGGCTAGCATGGATGAAATGCTATATCTAAGAAAATTTCGTTGATTAAATTTAACAATCCCTCATATTTGTGCATCAAGGAACTTTTTTTTTGTTATTTCATGGAAATCAATAATATTTTTTATAAGAGTTTGATCGTTGCAAACTTGCAAAATGGATCCGTTCATCATAAAGAGATTCGTTCTTCCTGACCCCGCTTCACCTTAGTTGTTAATACGATCATGTGATTGGACCCACATATGTTTGGATCTAGTGTATTCATATTTCAACTAGTAAGTTCCGAAATGTAGCCTATTTTTTTAATAGTGGAGACCTGATCGCAACTTCGAATATGGAATTCAAAGGGATCTAATAGGAAATGATACTCTGAATCATAGAATGAATCAATTAAGTCCATAGCGTCTACCAATTCCTTCATATCCCCCTTTTGTATTATGATCTCACAAACAAAGGAATTGTATAGAACGAACTAACATAAAAGCGGACTCATTAAAACAAAACCTTGCAATAGAATACAAAGCCTTTCGGGGTCACCTATTATTACATATGCCTTTCTTCCTGAGTTTGGTATCGTCTCTGACGTCTTTGATAAGTATGTATTTGATCATTATGCCAAAGAATTTGTTGTGAATCTCTGAGAAAACCCAGAGAGATTGTCATTATAGGAACAATGCTGGATTTAGCTAGTTCTTAGTATGATGATATTAAGAACATAAATGATCAAGTTTCACCTTCATATGGTATAGCTTTTGATTATTCTTTGATGCTTTCCTATCTTCATGGGTTTTTGATTAGTCGAGTTTTTAGGCTCTTGCACATCAATTAAAACCCGATGTGCGGAACTACCTCAATCATAAGGTATGTCATTGAAGCACTTAGGGTATCGAATCCACAGGGACTAAGGACTACACACCAAAGATACGAGATTCAAACTAATCTAGAGCTAAACATTTTTATGGTTTTTATTGTTTTTATCGAAATGTAAAAGAAATGCAAGAAAGAAAACAAAAGACAAAGTTCTGGATCATGGATTAAACTATCAAAGAGATGATTAACAATCAAACAATGAATCAATTGGAAGCATTAAACACTATCCTAGAACATGGAACACACATAAATAGATTAATCCACTCCCGTGGTATCAATCCCTACATCAATCATCGAATTGACAAGAACTCCCGTTCGCAATTCAATAATCAATGAGCATGAATATCAAGTCCAATTAGTTCACTAATCACCCTACTCATCAACTCCCGTTGGATAGGATGTGAGAAGCTCACAAAAGGTTTGGTTTAAGCAATTCATCTAACTCCTCCCGGGTGTGAAATGCCTAAGCTCAAGAATCGAATGAACAAACCTAATCTAGTACCAACACCGCTTACTCGAATCTCATCCCTAATGCATGGGATGAGACCAAAACTCTAACTACTCTAAGGTGTAGTTGTAGTTCGGTTCGTCACGCCAAACTAGAACTACCTAATCTAGGTGCAGTACTAAACTTCGGTTTATCATGTCAAGTCTAGCATTAAGTATCAACCTAAGTGAAGGACTCATCCAAGATCATCCTAAATCATCATTATCTAACCATCAAGACAATTTACCAATGATGCATAAACATTCAATTCACATTCATTCTTATGACATGGAACACTCAAGTAGATTAGCTCATTCCCATGATGCTAATCCATTTACAAATCAACTAGTTTGGCTATTTTGTCACCCAATAACCAATTGCAACTAGATGATCTATAATCATTAAGTATGAGTCCATATGAGTCAACAATTCATCGGTTAAGAGTGAAATGCATGTTTGGAAATTTTCTAGACATTTTATCATACACTTTGTGAACAAAAAATGTCATGAGTTCTAGAATTGAGTGATCAAGTCATTTCTAGCATTGAGATCTTTCCTAACATGAGAACAAATGATTATCTAAGCCTAAACATCAACAATCAATCATCAAATCATCCAAATCAAGCAATCCATAAACCCAGAAAAGTCAACTCACAAGAACATCAAGAACACAAAAGAAAAAGACATGAAAATGAAGAACAAGAACAAATAAAACATATATATAGATAGGGTTGAAGAAATCTTCTCTAAAGTGGCATGAATCTTGAAGAACAATACAAATCTCATGAGGAGAGAGTTTGGGTCGAAACCCACTCTAAAAAGAAGAAGACTTAATGAGAAAATAGGTCTATGAGCTATTTATACAAAGGGATTCGGACTGGTCAACTCTGGTCAACTCTGTTTCTGGGTGCACGTATCGACCTGTATGCGGTCGATACCTGGGTCGGTAAGGACGTATCGACCTGGTTTTGGTCGATACATGGGTCGGTATGACTCTCGGGAATACCCAGTTTTGGTCTTCAGAATTATCGACCCGTTTGGGGTCGATATGCCGGTCGATACACAGCACTAAAACGACCATATCCTTTGAACCACAACTCCAAATTCTCTGAAACCACCTCCATTGGAAAGCTAACTCAATTTCCTATGACTTTCATGAAGAGCTCGTAAGCTAAATCCAAACAGAAGGCATTCGTCTGACTCGATCTTTCAAGCATGTTAGATTGACTCTGCATTTGACATTTCTTAACTTTGGTCCAAAATTTGCATCCTTCATTTTCCTTCCATTTCTATGCATATCCTTTGATCCAATCCACTCCTAAACACCTGAATAAACACAAAAAGAACAAAAAGAAGACACAAAACAACCTAGGACATCTAAAATGTAAGACAACACCGAATGAGACTCTAATGCATGAAAATATCTCAAAACTTTACAAAATGAGATTAAAACATATGAAAATAAAGACTTAAAAACGTGTAAAATATGGTGTTATCAGTTTTGTATCATGGTATTCCCTTTGCTAAGTATGTGTTTGATTATTGAGCCATATTATCTTCTTAAATTTCTAAGGAGATTATCCTCATAGAAACAATGGTGGATTTACGTAGGTGGTTATATGTATTTGGAACATCAATAATCATTGCACAGTTCTACAGCGTAGGCTTGAACTTTTTGAATATCTGAGAAAGATAATATAGTTACACGCTGAAGCTGTTTAGTCATATAAGCTAGTGTTGTGTACTACCTTTCATATGGTTATGTAAGCATTGAAATATGATACGATTTGCTAAGAAAACTTAGATAAAAACACTTGTAAATGGATATATCCTTGATATTAACAAAGAGTGATACAAATTTGAGAGAATGACTTATGGAGTCTCTCCCCTCCCCCTTACAACTTACAGATTCTCGATGAACAATCACCAATCCCACTCTTTGCTTAAATACTACTACTCAGACTCGACACACACATCTAAGGCGTTATTTGCCATGATCACACTGAAGGTGTGATCTTAACTCTACTGTGGTTATTCTAACTATAGTAAGAGCTCTCCCAACAAGCCCACATGCTCCTTGGTTAGCTGAATGCTCCCTTACTCACTTCTCAGCCCCTTTGCCTTTCTTTCTCCTTGAATACTGATAGAGGACATGTGGATGATGTGCTTCATATGTATCAATAGCCCCGCCTTTGATATCAACCTTGTCCTCAATGCTGGTTGATATGTGTGAGCCTTAATGCTGGTTAATATGTGTGACTTTTGCATGGTTTTCAGTATCATTATCTTAGATTTTGTTTCATTTCTTAACTAGTTCTAACACATTTACATTAGTAAAGGGTCATTTGGTCTTGGTTTTGCAATTTAGGAGTTTAGTTTAGTTTCTTTGAATTTTGCATTGCATTTTGTCCATTTTTGTAGGATTCTTGGAGTTCGGAGGTTTAGGAGATGGATTTGGATGAATTGGAAGCAAGAGTTAAGCACTCGAGGGACTTGGAGCTGCGGAGGAGCTCGAGAACGGAAGCAAAGAAAGAGACGGGCGTCCACAGAGAAGATTCGGTCTTGTGTATCGACCACATGCAACCGTTGGGGGCCAGTGGTCACTTGTAGCGATCTCACATGCCCGATGAAGACTCAACCTCCTGCATCAACCTCATCGACCTCACGTGGTCGATATGTCCCATCGGCCTCCTGCATCGACCTCACTTACCCGCTGGAACTGTGCAGAAAACTCAACTTAACCAAGTCAAAACCCGGTTTGTTCCGGGTTGACCCGGTTCAACCCTTTTACTATTTATACTCTCTTTACCTAATTTGTAGAAAGTTATGCCTTGTTTTTGAACTCTTCTTAGCCACATTTGAACCTTGTAATGATCTCTTTAGTTGAATGCAATTTCCTTTCTTTTCATCTTAAATTTCTTCAAGTATTTCAAATTTCATCATGATTAAGCACTTAATCTTTATAGATCTTAGTGTTTATATCATGATTAGTGAGTAGTTCTTTTAAGATCTTTGGGTATGGTAGATTAGGGTAGATTTAGATTGATTCATGATGCTTAAGGTTAGATTGTTTAATATCCTTGTTCATTAGGGGTTCTTAATGCTAGATTAGCCTTGATCAAGTTAGTCTAGATCATAGGTGATTTCATGCCCGGAAGGTGTTTGTGAAAATGCTTGATTGAACTTAATGAATGATTAGTGTGCCTAGCTTATTGGAATTGATGATTAGGATGCTAAGCGGTTGGTTAGACTTGTTATTAATGCATATTAGTCTTGTGATTACGGATGAGAATCCTTGTTAGTTACTTGATTAGTATAGGGATTAGTGCCATGGAAATGGATTAATCTAGCTTAATGATCTAAGACCTAAGGATTAACATTGGTAGGTTGAATAAGTATCATGATTTAGTTTGGATTTTCCTTGATCAATTACCTTACCTAAGGACTCGCTTGTTTAGTTATCTTTTAAGAACCGTTTAGTCTTGATTAGTGTTTGCTGGCTTTGTTTAGTTTTGGATTTGAGTAGTCTTTAGCGTTTGCATGTCTTTAGCCTTTTGATTGCTTGATTTGGTATTATTGCTTGAGTTTGTTGGGTTTGCTTAGCTTATTACTTCTTTAGTTTGAATTGCTTAGGTTTAGAATTAAAACCTTTAATCCTTAGTCGCTTAAATTAGATAGATTCTTGTATTCTTAGTGTGTTGTTCTAAACTCTCCATGGATTCGATCCCCAAGTACTCCGACGACAAGCGATATGCTTTTGGTTGATTACAAAGGGTTTAAAACTTATTCCCTATCAAGTTTTTAGCGCCCCCGGGGAGTTTAGAAATAGCCATTAGGATTTAGAATCTATTTGAGATTAATTCTTTACTTTATTTGATATTTGATCGTCTTGGATTGGTTTTCTCTTTGATTTTTAGGTGTATCAACTAGCGAAGCCGCGGTCAAGCAAACTTGGTTAATTTAGTGGTTGACATTCGCCGGTTGGAAAGGGAAAACGCTAGAGGAAGACGTGAAAGAGAAAGGTTAGAACATCTAAAGCGGTTGGGTATGATGAACCAAGATCCACACGCTGGTGGTGGGAACCAAAATCCACATGCTAGTGGTGGGAACCAAGACCACATTCAACACGATCAAGGAGATGATGGTGAGCAAATTCCTCCCCATGGACCTAGACCCGCTAGGGTGATTGGAGCTTATGATGCACCAAATGTATATGAGAACCAAAATGGTATTAGGCCTTCGCCGGTTGGGAATAACAACTTTGAGATCAAGGCAAGCCTAATCAAAATGGTGCATGGATCAAAGTTCCACTGTCTACCAATGTAGGATCCAATGAATCATCTAGACCAATTTGATATGTTGTGCGGTACAGTGAAGATAAATGATGTTTTAGAAGACGCTTTCAAGCTCCGTCTATTCCCATTCTCTCTAGGGAATAAGGCACATCAATGGGAGAAGAGTCTTCCAAGTTACTCAATCAACTCTTGGGATGAGTGCAAAAAGGCTACACTACCAAGTGCCCTCACCACATGTTCTCTAATGCATCACTCTTAAGCACCCTATATAGAGGAGTCCTTCCTAAGTTCCGAATGCTACTTGACACGACAACCAACGGTAAATTCTTGAGTAAGGATGTTGAAGGAGGGATGTCCTTGGTTGAGAATCTAGCACAAAGTGATGGAAACTACGGTGAGGATTATGACCGTACTCAACCGGGAAGTGGAGAGAGTGATGAGCAACGTGGTAGGGAGATCAAATCCTTACATGAGAAGATGGATAAAGTCCTACAAGCTACACAACGGTCAATCAACTTTGTAGGTGATTGTGAGGGCTTTCAAGAGATTGGTTTTGAAGAGAATGTTGAAGGGCAAGAAGAGATGAATTTTGTGGGTGGTCAAGGAAACTATCAAGGGGTTTACAAAAAGGGCTTCAATCCAAACTACCGTAATCACCCCAATTTCTCTTAGAGGAGTAACATGTGGAGAACCCAAAAGATCAAGTCTACAAACCTCAAGGTACTCAAAGAGCCCAACAAAGACCTTTTGTGCCATCTAATCAAGCTCAAGGTTCTAATCCTCAACAATAACAATTTGCTCCTAGAGGTCAATTCCAAGGTAACCAAGGAGGATACAACAAGCCTTACTTCACCAACAAGGGTATGAACCTCCACTACAAGGAAACATTCCTCAAGACTTTGATATGAAGGGTATGTTTCAACAATTGTTAGCGGGTCAAGCTAATGTTGCTATTGAGATGAAGAAAAACATGACGGAGATCCATACTAAAGTGGATTGTTCTTACAATGAGTTAAATGCGAATTTTGAAGCTCTCAACTCGAAGATAAAACATATGGATCACCAAATGGCTCAAGGAGCATCTTCTTCAAGCAGACAAAGGGGGAATTTACCAAGGAAACCTGAACCTAACCCGAAAGAGTACATCAATGCTATTACATTTAGAAGAAGTAAAGAGCTACCATCTAGGGAAGTTCCTTCTAAGGGTCTCCATGAGGACATTGAGAAGCAAAAGGGGGAGTTGGTTATCGAAATCGAAGATGATGAACCGGTCATTGAGGAAGAGAAAATTGATTAGGTAGTGAAGGTGAATGATAAGGGGAAGGAAAAGGTGATTCTAGAGAAGAAACCGATTTTGGATCCGAAAGAGACATTGTTTGTGCCACCGCCTTATGAGCCTAAGTTACTATTTCCGGGCCGTTTCAAGAAACAAATCATGGAGAAGTATAGAGCCATCTTTGACAAGAAAATGAAAGAGGTACAAGTGACCATGCCAATAATTGATGCATTCTTGTTGGTTCCTCAATACAAAAAGTTTCTTAAGGATGTTATCAAGGAGAAAACAAAAACTCTAGAAGGTATTTCTTGGAACATACTCTTCTTACCCGGTCATAGTGAATAAGGATCTTAATAATGAGGAAATAGCCACCGTTTTAGTTGAATTAAGAAAGTTAAGAAAGGCTATATATTACTCTTTGGATGATATAAAAGAAATTTCTCAATCATTATGCATGCATAGGATACATCTAGAGGATGAATCAATGATTGCTATTGAGCATCAAAGAAGGTTAAATCCTAATTTGAAAGAGGATGTTAAGAAAGAGATTCTCAAGCTTCTAGAAGCGGGGATAATCTATCCTATCTCGGATAGTACTTGGATTTTCTCGGTTCATGTAGTTCCAAAAAGGGTGGAATCATGGTCGTAAAGAACGAAAAAGATGAATTAATACCAACTATAGCTATCACCGGTCATAGAATGTGTATTGATAATCGCAAACTTAATACCTCAACTAGAAAAGATCACTTTCCTCTACCTTTTATTGATAAAATGCTAGAACGGTTAGCGAATCATTCATACTATTTTTTTAGATGGATATTCGGTGTTCTTTCAAACCCCGATACATCCTAGTGACCAAGAGTAAACAACTTTTACATGTCCCTATGGTACCTTTGCTTATCAAAGGATGCCATTTGGATTACGTAATGCACCGGCAACCTTTCAAAGGTGCATGATGTCGATTTTCTCGGACTTAATAGAAGATATGTTTGAAGTGTTTATGGATGAGTTTTCCGTGTATGGTGCTTCGTTTGGTGGTTGTTTTTCTAATCTTTGTAAGGTACTCAAGAGATGTGAAGAAACCAACCTTGTACTTAATTGGGAGAAATGCCACTTCATGGTTAGAGAAGGAATCGTTCTTGGGCATAAGATCTCAGAAAAGGGTATTGAGGTTAGTAGAGCAAAGGTTGGGGTGATGGTTAGCTTGGAGCCTCTGAATTCGGTGAAGGGTATTAGAAGCTTTTTGGGTCATGCGGGGTTCTACCAAAGGTTTCTTAAAGACTTCTCAAAGATAGCTATATCTCTAACAAGGCTACTTTTCAAGGAAGTTGAGTTCAACTTTGATCAAGAGTGTCTAGAAGCATTTCTAGAGATCAAGAACGCTTTGGTGACCGGACCCATTGTACATGCACCGAATTGAGATCAACCGTTTGAGATCATGTGTTATGCAAGTTATTTTGCGGTAGGAGCGGTTTTGGGTCAACGGAAAGACAAGAAACTCCATGTGATCTACTATGTTAGTGGATCCTTAGATGATGCTCAAGTGAAGTATGCAACTACGGAGAACGAGCTCCTAGCTGTTGTGTTTGCATTTGAAAAGTTCCGGTCCTACTTGGTGGGTTCAAAAGTTATTGTTCACATCGATCATGTGATCTTGAGACATATGTTGTCAAAGAAGGATGTTAAGCCGAGGTTGCTTAGATGGATTTTGCTTTTCCAAGAGTTAGATCTTGAGATCAAAGACAAGAAAATTATTGAGAACAGAGTGGCATATCACTTGTCAAGTTTAAGAGTTGAGGATGGTGTTCCCATCAATGATTCATTACCCAAAGAACAACTTATGGCGGTTCATCTTGTAAACAAAGCCATCAAGACGGGTAAGCGACTAGAAGATGTCATGGGGATGGATGAGAGGTTGTCATGGTATGCAGATTACGTGAACCTTTTAGCATGCGGAAAGGAGCCTCCTAATCTTGTTGGATATCCAAGGAAAAAGTTCTACAAGGATTTGAATAGGTTCTATTGGGATGAACCTTACTTGTACTCACTTTGCAAGGACAAGTTTTATAGGAGGTGTGTGTCGGAAAAAAGAAGTTGTGGGTATATTGATGCATTACCATGACTTGGCTTACGGGGGTCATTTTGCATCGTTCAAGACGATCACTAAGGCGTTACAAGCAGGGTTTTGGTGGCCAACAATGTTCAAAGACCCTCAAGAGTACGTTTTAAAGTGTGATTCATGCCAATGGAAGGGCTACATAAGTAGAAAAAATGAGATGCCACAAAATCCAATTCTTGAAGTTGAGATCTTCGATGTTTGGGGAATTGACTTCATGGGACCGTTTCCCTCTTCTTATGGGCACAACTACATCCTTGTAGCGGTTGATTATGTTTTGAAATGGGTTGTGGCTATAGATAGTCCAAAAAATGATGCAAATATTTTGTTGAAGATGTTCAAGACCATCATCTTTCCGCGATTTGGTATTCCTCGAGTTGTGACTAGCGACGGTGGTACCCATTTCGTCAATAAAGTCTTTGAGAGTTTGTTGAAGAAGAACATGATCAAACACAATTTGCAACACCATATCAACCTCAAACAAGCGGGCAAGTCGAGATTTCTAACCGGGAAATCAAAGCAATCCTTGAGACGATGGTTAGTACAACAAGAAAGGATTGGTCTATGAAGCTAGATGATGCACTTTGGCTTTATAGGACCGCTTTCAAGACGCCTATAGGGACAACATCATTCAATCTTCTCTATGTTAAATCGTGTCACCTTCTGGTAGAGCTTGAATACAAAGCCATGAGGTTGGTGAACCTTCTTAAATTTGACATCAGGACGGCCGCAGAGAAGCGTTTGTTTAATTGAATGAATTGGATGAGATCCGTCTTGAGACCTACGAGAACTCGCATATTTACAAGGAAAAGACCAAGGAATTCCATGATAAAAAGATCATCCCAAGGGAATTTAAGGTTGATGACAACGTTCTATTGTTCAACTCTGGGTTGAAGTTGTTTCCTGGGAAGCTCAAGTCAAGATGGTGTGGTCCGTTCATGATAAGGAAGGTGAGACCTTATGGTGTGGTAGTCCTTAGGAACAAGAACGAAGAAGAGTTCACGATTAACAGGCAAGGTCTTAAGCCCTAATTGGCTAATGAGTTCATAGAGCAAGGGACCACAGTTCCTCTCTTGGATCCATCTACCACTTAAGGCGATAAACCTTCAAAGCTTTGTGACGTAAAACAAGTGCGCTTAGGAGGCAATCTCATGTTATCCTTGTATATATCTTGTTTTAATGCTTATTGACATGCTCAAATCTAATACCCTAAAGTATCTAAGCAGACGCTGTAGTATTCTAGGGGTCAATCCACAAGGACTCAAGATAACACTCAATAGATTCTAGAATATGAATTAAGCTAAGCCAAATAGATGAAATTAAGAATAGCAAAACAATTAAAACATGTAGTAATTCAGTGGAGGAAAACGCTAGGCTTAGGGAAACTTGCAGGCAAATCAGAATTACCAAATCAAATCAATTGTCAGGAATAAATTAAGCTCCGCTCTCAAACTTGAAACACATATGTAAAGTAAACCAACTGTCGTTGCGAAAACTATCTATGCCTAAACCTAAAATTCCAAATTTCTTTGCAAATTCTATGAATTTAAACAAGCATTAACGATCAAGTTCAATTGTTCACAAAATCCCTGAACCAAATTTCTTTGCGAATAGGGCTTTTGCTCACCAAACACTAGATCAGGCAATCAATCACACTTTCGTGACAATCAAACAACCTAACATCAGATTCTAGTTCGCTAGGCTAGAATAAGCATTAATCTCAAGTCTAGGTGAAAAGCTCTATAGATTATTCCCTAACAATTAATTCAGATCTAATAATTCATCAAATACCTTTAAGCAACCCTAATCCTACCAGGGAATCTACTCAGACATGGTGAATGCAATAAACATCATGAATAGAATAGATTGCATAAAAGAGTAGAGTAAAGAGTAACAAGGGTTCAAAATCTTCTCTCTCAGGAACAGAGTTTCTGACTTCTCTCCCTCTCTCAAAACCCGAATAATGAATAAAATCTAGTCTCTCTAAAAGTGGCTGAAAACCCTAAATATATTGCTAAAACACGTTCTGGGCTTAATTGTAAATAATAGAATCTTCTGGGCCAAATTGCAGACTCTTCAGACTTGTAAAATCACGTGTTTTCCTTTTCTGTAGTCGGTATCGATCGATACCAGGTGGGTGTCGGTCGATACCAGGACTCTGTGCTCACCAGACTGGACTGTCTTCACGAAAACTGGCATAACTTTTGATCGCACCGTTAGAATGGCCTCAAACCACTTCCAAATGGAAGCTAATCCATTGATCTATCCCGTATCCAAATTCGAGCTCAATCCAACGGTGGAAAGTTATTCAACGAATGCTAAAATAAACTCCAGAATGCTCCAATATCTTCAATTATGCTCCAAACGTGCCAAAACCTGAAAAGACTCAAAAAGACTACAAAAACACTAAAATGACTCTGAAAACAAGACCTATATCATGGCTAAAAACGGGTAAAAACCATGATATATCACTTATCCTTGTGTTTTAGGTTTTTTTCGGTTGCAGGGGTAAAGGATTTGGGTTGACGATCGAAAAATTAGGAAAATACAGAGCTCCAACAGGTTCGTGTACCGACCTCATGTGGTCGATATGGTATATCGGGCAAATGCATCGACCTCGCGTGGTCTATCCACAGAGTTATCTGAGACCTCCTGAAACTTTTAGAAGCTAACAGCGATCGCTTCGACAGACCTCACGTGGTCGATATGGTATATCGGACAAATGCATCGACTTTTCGTGGTCGATCCACAGAGTTATCTGAGACTTCCAAAAACTTTCAGAAGCTAATAGCAATCGCTTCAACTGACCTCATGTGGTCGATACGGTATATAGGGTCGCTCCTAAGGTTTGTACTCGACTACTCTTTTAAGCTTTAAGAATTCAACAATTCTTCTGTAAATCTTCAATTATATGCTCGAATATGGTCGATTCTATGTTAGGGTTCAGTTTAATGGTGCTCTTGTTTGCTGTAGTCGATTCTATTGTTGGATTGATGGGAATTTGAGAAAGTTTTGAAATTTCATGAGTTAGGGTTTTTGAATTTGGGGATGAAAGAAAATTTTTGGAGCTTTTGAGAGTTTTTAGTTTCTTTAGCTAGCATTAAGTACCTTTAGTGTAATTGTAGAAGACTAGCAAGTTTGGAGTTGGTTTGATGATGTTAGATGAATTTTTGGCCTGAGAATGGTGATTTGGCTTGAGATTGCCATTCATTTTGTTTCATTATTGTTGTTTAGCTTGAGAATTGGAATCCATTGAGTTTGTGTGATGGCGCTTTATATGGATTTTGATTAAGAGTGATGAATGACAAGTATGCAAAGATTGGTGATAATCTTGGATTATGTGTGATGATGTGATTTTGGTTGGGTTGAGTTTTTGTTGTCAAACTTGATGCTTGTGGCTCTTTAACTGTTACATGCACTCATTTGATTTTCTTGATATTGTTTGGCCATAATTCATATGTTAAAAAGTTTGTAAATTGGTATTTGATAAGCTAAATGGCAATCGTAAAGATCATATGGTGTTGTTTGTATTGGATTTGTGATGCTTGCTTCTCATGGAATTATAAACTTGATGTCTACCTTGTAGATCATAAAATGGGAAAGCCAAACCAAATCATTGAGGAAGTTAGTCGGAAAAATAGTGTAATACATTGGAGATGCTCTTAGAGCATCTCCAATGTATTACACTATTTTTTACTCTAAAATAGAGTAATTCTAAAATAGATTTGAATTTCTCTCCAATGTATTACTCTATTTTCTACTCTAAAAAGAATATTCTAAGTATATTTTTATTTTTTATTTTGTTTCTAATTGCTAAATAATACACTTTATTTATAAAACTTAAAAGTTAACCCATTATTTTTTTTTCTTTCAAAAATTCTAAAAATTATGAAAATATTTAAAATTAACCATAAATATAACAAAACAAAATATTTATTAACAGAAAAACACATTACACCACAAAAAATAACAAAATAAAATAGATTTAAATTTATTAATTACCATTTGTAAATTTATTCATAACCAGGATTCTGCTACTAAAGCATCTCTAGGGTTGTATTCATCTCAAGGGTCAAACAACAACAAGATCCACCTCAACCTGATTCATTTGGATAGTATTTTAATAATTTGGGTGGATCCAGAAGCGATTTACCGGATTATTAACTCATTAAATCAGTAACTGTTGTTGTTTAAATTTATATTATGTATTTTAATTTCAGTTTTAATGTTTTTTTAATTATTTATTATCAGTTGATGGTTTTATATCATTGTATTTTATATTTGAAAAGATATTATGAGATTCTGAAATTTTGTTTGTTAAATAAATTATTATATCTCTTAAAATAAATAACTTACAATTATTGGGACTAGTTTATAAAAGAAAAATTTCAACTCTAAAATTGAGTGGAAAATAAGATTACTCTATATTTGGAGTAAAAAATAGGTTTACACTATTTTTGTGTTGAAAATAGAGTGGGCTTGGAGAAAATTTTACTCTAAAATAGAGTTTGGTGTAGAATTTAGAGTGGGGTTGGAGATGCTCTAAACAAGCTAAAGCCCAAGCCTCTAGTCCACAACCACCACAACGCTCTCAAGCACAATCGTCCAACTTAAAAGGGAAGAACATAGACGTGGAGAATAGTGCATCCGAGAGTGAGAATGATGAGATACATATGGTGCGAGAGCCTTGGTCCACAACCACCAACACATGCCGAGCTTAATTCGAGGCCACCACCAACACAAGAAGAAAAGTATGCAAAGCTCAAGGTGATAAAGTTCGTGCCGACTCGCTTCCCCGATATAGAGTTCCTCACCTCGGCGGGATTGTATCATGACATTGAGGCTATGCTCGCCAACATGGGACTGTTCCAATTCATGATGAGAGCTAGTGACACCTATGTGGAGCTATGTCGTGAGTTCTTCGCCTCCCTTAAGATCAAGAACCACGATCCTTGCATGAACGAGACCGATGAGATGGGGTACATTTAGTTCACAATTGATGGAACGAAGTATGTGGTGACACTCGTGGAGTAAGCCACATCTATGGTATCCCACGAGGAAGATACACGGAGCTGGAAATACCGAGTTGACCAAGGTTTGGGACATTATTGGAGTTGATCGCTACAAGATGGGTCGATGAAGGGTACTAATATCCGACATCCGACCATTCCATACGTACATAAGGCCCTAGCCCACACATTGTTTGCGAGGAAAGAAACGGGAGCAGTCTTGGTAGATGAGATGGATTTGATCACCATAGGCCTTAAACCGTTTCTCCTGTTTCTTAACGACGAACATGGATTTCAAGCTAACCACGATGACATGAGCATGGCGGCTTTCTTCACCAAGCAACTCCACCATTTTTTAACTTGGATGTGGTCTACTACGGACGCCTCCCCCCAATTTAGCTTTGGTGGACTCTTGACTCTGCTCTTCCTTTATAAAGGGATCGAGTTACGGGGGCCGCTGTTAAAAAGCACAAGGATGGATATCTTCTACCTTAGGTGCATCTCATACTTGGAAGGGACTTTCAACGCTTCTTACGCCTACCAATATCTCGTTCACGGGAAAAGACAAAGATTATGCTACTCCCACAATCCGAGCTCAAACTTTGCCATAAACCATAATGTATCTTATGATCATGCGGAGGAGCACTTATATGATGAGAGAAGGCAAGGTATCCCTGATAAAATCCATGCACCAAGAAAATGGGAGAAATCACAAGCACGGGGTGGAGAAGAACCATCTCATAGAGGCACTTCGTCAACGCCACCATCCCCTACACGGGTTTACGGGAGCACGAGGTATGATTTTGAGCCCTTTGTTGCACCAATCCACAACCCGGTTCTCCGACAAGCTCACGAGCACATCAACATTCTCCAACACTTCATTAAGTGGCCAGGGAGGTCACTCAAGAAAGTTGTGAACCAAGTGAAGAATTTGAAGAAGAAGGTGAAACATTTAGAGGCACGATTCCCCAAGGCGAGTTGTTCTCACCCTTCCCGTGAAGAAGTGGTTGACTCGGTTGCGGAAGAAGACACCAATTTGAAAAATCCATGTTAGGACCATTGCATCTTTTGTAACTCAACCCTTTCTCTTATCGAAACTTGCATGATTATCAAAGCAACTCTATGAACTTGAACTTAAATGGACTTAATTCTCTCGCTTAGGGGCTTGAAATGCATTCTCATTCACACTCGGGTTTTCTTTATTACTTTATAACCCCTAGCTAACCCGAGCCATTTTTCATCTTCAAATGTTATTCATGTGCAAAAACTTGAGAGTATCAGGAACGACAAGGTCTAATTCTCATGATTAACTAGTTCTTGAGCTTTGATAGCTAGCCTTTAGGTTGGGAATGTTTTAGAACTAGGTGGTTAGATTTAAGGCTTGATTTGGGTTGTTATTGTGGAGATGTGATTGATTGTAATAGTGGATTGGGAGAAAAGAAAAAGAAAAAGAAAAGGATGAGATGGTTGAAAAGAAAAGAAGGAAAATGTTTGGCATCAAAAGAAAGAAGTCTCTTAGGAAATGATCAAGCTATAAAAGTAAAAAGTATGACTCTAAATGCTTAAAAAGAAAAAAAAATGTCTTGTAGCTTCCTTAATTCAAAAGGAAAGAGCCTACAATCAAAGAAAAATAAAAGCAAGAGTTAAGAAAGAGTTAAAGTGAAAAGTGAAAGAGGATCCCCTAAGAGATTGTAAAAGTATAAAGAGATGTGGTTGGCGTGGTTGTTCTTCATGATGTTATTTAGCTAATAAAGAGCTTCTTGGGTGAAGTAGAAAGAAAAAGAAAGTATGAGCGATCTTAGGTGGACTTGAGTGATTATCTTGATAAGAATGGGTAGAACAATGTGAGTTAGATCTTGTATGCATAAATTGTTCTCTTTCTTAGATAGATTTTGCATAATGTCTAGCATTCCGTTTTGTTCGAGAGTCACCCACTTAATCACTTCTAAAACCACCATAAAGGCCATTGAATCCAAACCAAATGAGAATGATTGATACCCCCTTCGCGAGACCGCACTTGATACTTTAATGAATGTTAAAGAGTTGCTTTGGTTTGATTGTGAGTTTTTGTTTGAGTAAAGAGATTGAATTAGGAACTTGTATTGCGATGAATATGGAGAAGTACGAATAGTATGATGATTGTTCTTGCAACTTTTAACTATCTTCAAAGAATTTGAGTTGAATCCTTTCTTTGATATTTTGTGGTTTTGAATCCCCATTTTCAAACTTCTTTCTCGGTATATTTTTTGTTGTTCGCTTGCAGACATTCAAAGGATAAGTTCGGGAGAGTTGATATGTTTGAGTTTTGCATGGTATCATTATCTTAGTTTTTGTCTCATTTCTTACCCAGTTCTAGCACATTTACATTAGTTAAGGGTCATTTGATCTTGGTTTTGCATTTTAGGATTTTAGGTTAGCTTCTTCGCATTTTTCATTGCATTTTGTCTATTTTTGTAGGATTCTTGGGGTTCGGAGGTTTAGGAGATGGATTCGGATGAATTGGAAGCAAGAGTTAAGCACTTGAGGGATTTGGAGGTGCGAAGGAGCACAAGAATGGAAGCACAGAAAGAGACAGACGTCCACAGAGAAGAATCGGTCTTTTGTATCAACGACATGTAACCGTTGGGCGCCAGCGGTATCTTGTAGCGACCTCATCTGCCCGATGGAGACTTGACCTGCAAAAACAGAAAGTTTCAGAGGCTAATAGCGGGCATTCTTATCGACCTCACGTGGTCGATATTTCCCATCGACCTCTTGCATCGACCTTACTTACCCGTTGGATTTGTGCAGCAAACCCAACTCAACCGGGTCAAAACCCGGTTTGTTTCGGGTTGACTCGGATTGCCTTTTTTACTATTTATACTATTTTGGCCTAATTTGTAGAAAGGTAAGCCTTGTTTTTGAACACTTCTTAGTCACATTTAGAACCTTGTAATGATCTCTTAAGTTGAATGCAATTTCCTTTATTTTCATCTTAAATTTCTTCAAGTATTTTAAATTTCATCATGATTAAGCACTTAATCTTAGTAGATCTTAGTGTTTAAGTCATGATTTGTGAGTAGTTCTTTTAGGATCTTTGAGTATGGTAGATTAGGGTAGATTTGGGTTAATTCATGATGCTTAAGGTTAGATTGTTTAATATACTTGTTCATTAGGGGTTCTTAATGCTAGATTAGCCTTGATCAAGTTAGTCTAGATCATAGGTGATTTCATGCCCGAAAGGTGTTTGTAAAATGCTTCAATGAACTTAATGAATGCTTAGTGTGCCTAGCCTATGGAAATAGATTATTTTAGTGTTAAGTGGTTGGTTAGACATGTTATTAATGCATATTAGTTATGTGATTACAGATGAGAATACTTGTTAGTTACTTGATTAGTATAGGGATTAGTACCATGGAAATGGACTCGTCTAGCTTAATGATCTAAGACCTAAGGATTAACATTGGTAGGTTGAATAAGTATCATAAATTAGCTTAGATTTGCCTTGATTAATTACTTTACCCGAGGATTCGCTTGTTTAATTACATTTTAAGAACCGTTTAGCCTTGATTAGTGTTTGCTAGCTTTGTTTAGTTTTGGATTTGAGTAGTCTATAGAGTTTGCATGCCTTTAGCCTTTTCATTGCTTGGTTTGGTATTAATGCTTAAGTTTGTTGGGTTTGCTTAGCTTATTACTTCTTTAGTTTGAATTGCTTAGGTTGTTAGAATTAAAACCTTTAATCCTTAATCGCTTAGATTAGATAGAATCTTGTATTCTTAGTGTGTTGTTCTAAACTTCCCCTGGATTTGATCCCCAAGTACTCCGGCGACAAGCCATATTCTTGTGGTTGATTACAAATGGTTTAAAACTTATTACCTATCACTGGTCACCCATTCCCAAGAGCACTCGTCACCTGATAATCCCTTCCACATAATCAAAATCTCTTCTTGTCCGGAGTTTGGGTTCTGGCGTAAAGCATTGCTTCAGGTTCAGCCTCCAAAACCCCCTCTTTAGTGATCTATATTGGTAGTGATTTTGGTACCAGTTGATTCATTAACTTTCCTCTTGATGGTAGCAGTCCTTGAGGTTCCTTAAAGACCTCTGAGATTTCTTATAGTAACCACTGGCATTATTCTGACGGAGTTGACTGAGATCTTGTCTCCTCCGCGTATAACCCTCCAAAATCCACCATATTTCCTTCACCTTATGTTGCAGCGTCTTCCACGGGGACTTGAGAGACACTGCTGTGTTGCATAGGCTATGATCCCATCAAAGTTTTACCCCCTCCCCATTTTTTTTAACAACATCACCTGCTCCTTCCAGTTTACCTTCATATCTCCCAATGTATCCAACCATTGCATTCCCAGGATAACGACTGCTCCTCCCAGCTCCAAAGGTAGGAAAATCGTAACAATGGTACAATGAGGTAAGTTCAGCCCGACGCCCTGACACACTTTCGTACTTTGAACAGCCAGCCTGGTTCCCATCCTTACTCACTAGTCTGTCGTACCTTTGGTAGCAAACCCAATTCGCTGAGAGACGGCGTGTGATATGAAATTGTGGGCAGCTCCATTATCAATCAACGCCACCACCTCCTATTTATTGATCTGATTTTTTAGCTTCATAGTCCTGGGTGAACAAATTCCCACCATCAAATGAAGAGACAACTCGGCGAGTTCGGTGACATCTCTGGTCTTCTCCTCTTCCACTTTTTCGATTGTGTCACCCGATTTTCTTTCTGTCCCATCATCTCCCACCACCAACACGTGGATTTATTTAAGAAGATATTTGTGTCCCACATGGTACTTTTCGTTGCATCGAAAACACAACCCCTTCGCTCGCTGTTCGTTGGCTTCCGCATCCGACATCCTTCAATACAGCGCCCTTCGTATTTCTATTGGTTTCAATTGTGAGTTTAGGGTTTTTTCCCCTATTAAGCGAAACTTGTATCTCCACCTGGATTCTAGTCTCCACACATCAAGAGCCTTCCTCCTCCACGCGTCGTCGTTCTGTTTATACCTCTCGACCAGTTTTCAAGCAGCGCCTCTTCTTGTTCTACCCAGTCTTCCACCTTTTTAGCTAAACTCATCTTTCTCTTTAGATTTCTGGGCTCGAGCATCTACACCCCAGCACGGGTTTTAGGTTTCAGTCCGATCATAAACACCATTTCCAGAATTCGTTCTGATACCCAAGGAGCATTAGAAGCCAAGGTTATGAAATCGTTGCAGTATTTTCCAGCCGTCACATCTTGTCGGAGCAACAATATCCTTTCTCCGGGTGATAGATCATGGGTGAGAGAGAAATTTTCTAGGATTTTGTTTTTCATCTGTTCCCATCTGAGCAAAAGATTTCAGTCCCTTTCCCAGCGATACCACGTCAGCACTTCATCATCAAAGCACATTCTCATCGCACGGAGCTTCTCCTCCTCCGTGAGGTTTCCTAGCTCAAAGTATTTCTCAACATGAATAACCCATCTTACAACATTTTCTCCATCGAACAGAGGAATCTCAGTCTTCTGGGTTAAGGGTTCATTTCTCTCCAGGGACACGCTCCACTACTGAATTTGTCTTGTCATCAGTGTCGGAATCTGGATAGAGGGTTTTTGAGAACCGCCGATCATGTTCTCCACCACATCAGAGGTTTGGGTCTCTTCTTCTATTTTTTTTTCCAGCCGCCCATGACCTCTCTGATCTTCGTACATCATCCTTTTCTCCCATCGCTCTAGTATGTCAAGCTTCTCAATCTGCTTTTTCATGGCTTTGACATCTTCTTCTAGGGCAGAGATCTTCTGCACATCCTTTTGGATCGCCTCTATCGCCTTCTCTAGTTCTTCAGATTTCTTTGGTGGCATTTTTCCCAGGTTACGAATGCTCTGATACCAAGTTTGATACGATTTGCTATGCAAACTTAGTTAAGAACACTTGTAAATAGATAGATCCTTGATATTAATAAAGAGTGATACAGATTTGAGAGAATCGCTTATGGAGTCTCTCCCCTTCCCCTTACAACTTACAGATTCTCGACAAACAATCACCAATCCCACCATTTACTTAAATACTTCTACTTAGACTCGACATACACATGTGAGCCGTTATTTGCCATGATCATATTGAAGGTGTGATCTTAATTCTATTGTGCTTATTCTAACTATAGTAAGAGCTCTCCCAACAAGCCAACTTGCTTTAACACCCCACTCCCACCTTTTCTTATTTTGAACGGGAGGTCCACTATGGCGCAATCTCTTACTTGGAAAATAAATAGGGTTTGTTGTATTGTGCATTTGTGCACATACATATAAAAGCCTATTTATCTCAAGCCACCAAAGATAAAATGTGAGAAACCTCAAACCCTAAACTATCAAACATCCATCCATGGAGAAAGAGAAAAGAAGAAAGAGACGAGAGAGAAAAAACAAAGATGGAGGCGGAGACGTCGCGGAGGAGATATCATCATCACCACCAATATCCAGCATTAGGAGAGGTAGATCTGGTTTATAACACTAAGGAGAAGAGGAGATGAAAAAGATTGAAGCAGATCAAAGCTAGGCAGAGCAAAATTGAAGCAAAGAAGGAAAAAGATGAAGAAAAAGGAGCATTAACAGTAAGGATTTGTAAGGCTTACCGACAAATCAGAGGGAATTTGATCATGAGTCAAACGTCTATAGAAAGATGATGTTCCCATAAATCCACAGCAACTATCGAAGCTTGAATCGGGGTTATATTCAAAAAGTTATGTGCGTTGCATTATGTGGAGAAACTGCTGGAAATATGTCTGAATATATGCTAAGTCTGAAACCTAGAAACCAGTGTGTGAGTAGTGGTTTTGTGAGGTGATTTCCAAACGAACCAAAAGGTTGTAGATCTTGATCAAGGCGTCTATGGAACACATATGATTTTTCATTATGATTTAAGATGCATCTGTAATTCATCTTAAAAGTTGTCCCAGAATCATCCGAATAAGCAGAAATCTAGAAAACAGCTCTATCACAGCAACTTCAGAGGGCCGTGGGAGATTCATGTGAAGTCCGATATTTCTGAAATATTGTGGGAGAGCTTTGTGGTACTGCAAGCTTGAGAATCAACGGTGGGATTAAGTTTTCAACGATTAGTTCTTGATATATTTGTGTGTTTCTGAGATGGATTGATATAGAGCAATTATGATGAGTTGTATTGTTTGATTGGGGAAATGAGCTCGGTTTGAGCAGAAACTTTGCAGGAGTCTGGAGAATCCTTGTTTTATGGAGAAAAAGGGTGATGTCAAGAGTATGTGGTTGAAGTTAAATTAGTAGGTTTGTCTAAATGAGGAGAAATGAGCAGGGAGTTCTTATCATCAAGTGGCTAAGGTGAGGGTGGTATTTGCGAATCATATTATCATTTTCTTTTGTTATGCTTCTTGATTCAGAGCATATATGCTTTAGATCTGTTTGCGTAGGATATGATTATATAATAGTATGATTTGATGATGTATGGTGATGCTTGATGATGTGATAAGTGATGATGTTTGGTGATATGTATGATATTATTATGTTTTTTATGATGATGATGATGTATGTATGAGGATGATATAAGTTATGGAAAGCGATGGACCGACAGGTTAACAGCTGGTCAAGAATGGCTGAATCAGGAATGGGAGTGTCTGCGCCACGAGGGCAAGCCTCCCTCATGAGGTTCCAGGAATCACGAGGATGATTGGGCCTAACGTTGATTTACATGTTTTATTATGAATAAGATGAATGTTATGAATGGTGATGATTAAAAAGTAAAACATGTTAGGTTGATTGATGTGTTTAAGTATGTGTGTTATGATGATGGTTTGTATAGCTTTGGAAAATATTCTATGTTTCAAAAGGCAGAGTTGATCCCCTCACTAAGTAATACATTACTCACCCCACCTTTTCCTTTTTTTCCTCAGGTTAGTAAGCTTCAAGAGTTGTTTATTGAAGTTTTTGTTCGTGGGTGAAGTTTAAAGACAACGTTTTGGCAAGATTGGATGAACAACACGCTGTCTTGGCCTGTATGGCGGGACGGGTGTTACACTTGCTCTTTTGTAAGCTGAATGCTCCCTTACTTACTTCTCAACCCCTTGGGCTTTCTTTCTCCTTGAATACTGATAGAGGACAGATGGATGATGTGCTTCATATGTATCAAAATATATATAGGATATTACTTTCATGTTTACGTATCTATGTGTAATAGTAAATTCCTAGAGAGAGTTATAGAAGAGGTACAAGGGTTATGTTTGTGTGTATATGCAGTTTTTGCTAGTGTCAAAATGGATATATGAAGATTTTTAAAGGACTGATAAAAATTTTCTCTAGACACATATACTTTCCTGACATCTGCTAGATTCTGTTGTGGGGCTCAAGTAGATTTCACCTTAAAACACTTAGTTTCCTTCCATATATACACTCTGCTGCTGAGTACCTCGAAATGACAAATGGTATCTGAGACAAAGCCTAGAAATTCCTAGTTCGAGTGACACATATGGTCTTTGGTCTAAGAGGATGTGTTTTCCAATGCTTAGAACCTCTCAATTATTTAAAAAGGAGGAAAAACTGACAAATGAATATCGTAAAGATAACAATATTTCCCAAGTGGAAGTAACCCGAAAACCCTCTCTCTATATATAGCTTTTTTATGTTGTGATGATCTATTGTGAACATGTATTTATTTGCTCCAACGTCTCGGTAGTCCTCGCATGGATCAGATTTTAAGTCCTTTTCCCTCTTGGAATGTTGTTATGTCTTCCACAAGAAACGTAAAACACACAAAACAGGTTTTGGGCTGTTAGCCCACCTCTTGACTTCTCATGCGGCCAATATTGGCTCAGCTTACCCTGTTCTGTGACCCGTCGACAATTAGATCAGCAAAATCAAACTACCTGCACCAAAATTTCTTCCGCATCAAGCAAAAAACACATCAAACATAGGATACAATAGAGTTATGCCAATATTAATTCTACCTAATGTCAAATGTTAAGGCTTATATAAATCAACAAAAAGCAAACAATTATAAATTTTTCTCTATCTACTATTTTAACTATATCTTACAAATGTTATCTATATGATTAATAAAACACAATTAGATATAAACTAAAAACACTAAAAATTGCCATTTATATTATATTACCTAAAACAAAAGAAAATACAAAATTTCCTGTGTGGCGGTTATCTACGAATTCTCACCTAGTAATAACCAATAGCTGATTAGTTTAGTGAAGCTGATCTGTCCAATTATAGATAAGCTCCCTTATCCTCCACCTTATAAACAACCCAAATACCTACCAAGAGACCAAAAGAAAATAAAAGTCAAAACTGAATCTTGAGAAATGGGAAACAGAGAAGAAGGTGTGCAACAAGTAAGTCTTTTTTATCCCTTTTGGAGAGAAAGCTTGAACCTTTAGGGCTTTGGTATTAAAATTGAATCTTAAAGCTTACCTTTAGCTTTGTATACTCTATCTTAAACTCTCTCTCTCTATATTGTAATTTTTTCAATATGGAAACTGAATATATTTGTATGTGGGAAGCATCTCCTCATATGAAATTTTGTGGTGGGAATTTTGATTTTTGTCTAGGTTGTCATAATGTTCCAATTTCTTCAATGTGTTGTTCTTTACATACTTGTGGTATGTTATTGGTTGCAATGTGTTAATTAGTGATTGATCTCGAATTTCATGTTGCAATTACCACTAGGGATGGGGTCTGTCCTAATGAGCTCTTGTCCAAATTTTGTCTGGCAGAATTTTGTCTTTGATGATTCCATCTTTTGGCACCCCGGAAGTAGGTAAACGAGATTGGGACGACATTCAAAAGAGTTTCAGGTCTTTTGTGGATAGAACATTGACTTTGCAACGTGGTGTCCTTGTCAATAAGATCTCACTTAGAACATTACCATTGTCATGAGCTACTTGACCCCAATGTGACGGATCTCCTCTATGAGATACAAAACGTCAAAATCCTTCAATTGATTTCATTTAAGCTCAAGATGCAAGTCATGTGATCATCATCATCATCATTATCATCTTCATCATCATCATCAACATCATCACCACCACTATCACCATCATCGTCATCATAGTCTTCATCATCGTCAATGTCATCATCATCATCAGCATCATCCATGTGTTGTTTCCATCTTATCGGAAACATTGAATCAACAAAACAACACATTGAATAACAAGTCTGATCGATTTCCAAGATGATGATGATGATCATGATGACAATGATGATGAATATAATGACATGATGATGAATATATCCAAGAACAAGTTGCTATCTCTAGAGAGCTGGATTTTAAAAATTTGTAGGTTTCGCAAAACAGGAATGCTCGAAGTGATATCACTTTGGTTTTGCATAAGGTATACTTTTCTTTGTGGTTCTTTGATGTTTTGAATTCTTCCTAATTTTGGCATCACCTTTTGTCCTCTCCGATATGTATGTGGTTTGATCTGTGGTCCTATCAAACCACATACCTATCAGAAAATACTAAATATCTATTATTGATAAGAATAAAAGTTACCTATCAAACAACTAAATTGGGTTTCTATTTTTCTTAATCCATGGATAATAGCAAATAGTGGGTAGTTTATGGATTTTTATGAGAACTATTTTAGATTAAGAATAATTTCGTAAAAATAAATACATGGATTGGCATGTTTAGTGATTGATTTAACTAATTAGCTCATTTACTTTAGAGCTTTTTTTGTCACCAGAGGTTATTGAATAAAAAAGGTGCATAATTTGCTACCAAAAAAAATGTTTTGTGTATAAATTTTATATATACCTGCGCTACACTGCGTTTTCGAAATTTATTTATTTATTACATATATGCATAATTAGTAATGTTAATGATTAGTTTGACTAGTATGTCTTCGAATATGTGTTTTAGTTTTTGCCATCTAGGGTACATTTTTACTTTATTAGCTTTGATTTCAAATAGTATTTTTATTTTAAATATTGGAAAGAAACTGTTATTATTTTAGTATTATTAGATTTTTCATTTCTATTAATATTTAATATATTTTTTTCCAAACAGAATTATAATAAGTCATTTGATATTGCTTTGGAAACTAATTATGAATGTAAAACTTTAATTTTTGGCAAACAATAATTTTTAGATGATTAATAGAAAAACGATAACGTTTTCAGTTTTAGAGTATACTTATCTTATTCAATTAGACCATTCACATCTTTTATTTGAAGTATACTTATGCTACCTAATCTATAAATAATGTAGTTTGTAAGGCAAATACATCTTCTTCTTTTTTCAACAACAATTTATTTAGGGCAAAGACATCATCTAATTAATAAACAAAGCTTTCTTTAATATTGGAATCATTTTCTTCTTGATATTGTGAGAGGGATGTTACGTAATTTTGTTTCTTAATCACAAAATTCAACAAAGTCTCATTGTTTCCCTTTCGGTGGGGGCAAAGATCAGCATTGGCAATAATTTTTCTCTTATGGAGGCAAAGATGGTGATGGCTTCGATTTTACAGAGATTCTTCTTCGAGCTTTCTCCTTCTTATGTTCATGCGCCCTATACAGTCCTCACCATTCACCCACAATTTGACACTCAACTTTTCTTGCGCAAGCTATAATTCCATAACTCCATGTGATGTTTGCGAATGAACTTGTTATACGTAGGAGAAATAAGATTTCACAGAAACAACAAATCATGATCATGACTTGATGGTGATAATATCAAGATTTCCATCAATCTACCGAGAATCTTAAAGTTACTTGATCAAAAAAGTTAACACATACAACATATCATATTAATTTCTCAAAAAAAAATCATATTAGGTAATTTTAGTCTTACATGCATGAACTTCAATGAACACCGTAATAAAGAAAGAGAAGACTCTACAAAACCCACACCGCAATAAAGAAAGAGAGGACTGATAAAAAAAATTCGAAGCTTGACGAGAGAAAATAAAATGCTCTAAACAAGTTCCTATTTTTCAACTTGCGTCAAAACATCAATTGTTTATCCTTGATTCATATTTGACATTCCCACCGGCTAAATGATATTTTCACATAAATTCATTAGTACAGCTAAATGGGATTTGTTCTTTTAGTATCTTATCTGATTCATTTTCGAACTTTTAGTATTATAATTTTTGTGTACGTGTATGTTTTTGCCTTTTTTGGATAAAGAATCAATTAGAACGAATGATAGGCCAACTATTTTGATATTAAATAAATAATCCATGTCATTTATATTAAATAAAACATGGGGAAAGATCACGTGGTGATTTGTAGAATCGGTAACAAGCTTTTAAAGCCTCTCGGACGTAACGGACTGACCGTCGGACAAGGGTGGACCCAATGGGCCGAGAGCGGACACGGGGCCCATTAGAGGTGGCGGTCGGGCGTTACATTAGGTAAGTAATATTTAGTATGATGATTTCAAGAACATCAATGATAAGTCTAGTTGGTGGTCAATTTTTCCCATTAGTCTACATGCATAAATTGTTTAATCATGTAAGCTACAAGTAGTGTTGTGTATCACCATTATTATGGTTATGTAAGCATTCAACCACGTGAATGGTTATGTTTACTAAAAATATATGTTTTTATGCTACTCACATCTTTGTACTTATTTATGTATCTTTGTGTATCAGTAAATTCCTAGAGATAGCAATAGGAATCTCTGCTATCCGACAACTTTCTCCATGGAGCCCGCAACTAAAGGTTAACAAAATATTGTAGAACCCATGGATTTACTATCTAAACGTGTTTTAGAAGAGCTACAAGGGTGATGTTTGTGTGTATTAGCAGTTTTTGCTGGTGTCCAAATGTGGGATACTAGCATATGGATATATGAAGATTCTTAAAGCACTGATAAAACATTTATCTGGAAAATAGTGCTTGAAGAGTTACGAGGTGGCGCTGATACTTTCATACACTATGTGCTTGAGAACTTTGAGATGACAAAATGTATATGGTGAAGGTAACCATTTTACGCAATTTGAAGGAACCCAAAATCCCTCTTTGTCTTTGTAGCTTCTTTATGTTGTGATGATCCATTGTAAACTTGTATTTATTAAACATCTCTGTAGTCCTTGTATGAAACAGATTTTAAGTCCTTTTCCCTCTTGGAATGATGTTGTTTCTTTCACAAGAAACATAAAATACACAAAACAGGTTTTGGGCTGTTAGCCCACCTCTTGATTTCTCATGTGGGTCAACTTTTGGCTCAGCTCACCCTAACCCGTCAACAGTTAGATCCATAAAATCAAACTACATCAAAATTTCTTCTGCATCAAGCAAAGAACACCAATATGGGATACACTGGAGCTATGCCAATGTTTACTCTACCTAATGTAAAGGATTGTTCTAACAGAAAAAGAAAATAATTATAGATTTTTCTCTTTTTATTATTTCAACTGTATTTTCCTAATGTAAATTGTAATTTTTATGATTAAAACACTAAAAATTACCATTTATATTATATTACCTAAAACAAAAGAAAATACAAAATTTTCCATGTGGCGGCATTGTACGAATTCTTACCTAGTAATAAACAATAGCTGATTAGTTTAGTGAAGCTAACCTATCCAGTTATAGATAATCTCCCTTATCCTCTACCTTATAAACAACCTAAAGACCTAGCAAGAGACCAAAAGAAAATAAAAGTCTAAACTAAACCTTGAGAAATGGGAAATGGAGAAGAAGGTGTGGAACAAGTAAGTCTTGTTTATCCCTTTAGTTTATTTTGAACTTGATAAATAATTATCATGTCTCTTGGAGAGAGAGCTCGAACCTTAAGGGCTTTGGTATTTAAATTGAACCTTAAATCTTTGGCCTTTAGCTTTTTGTATACTTTGTCATAAACTCTCTCTCTATTGTAATTTTTTTGAATATGGAAACTGGATCTAATTTTTCTGTGGCAGGAATCTCCTCATCCGAGGTTTTGTGGTAGAAATTTTGAGCTTTGTTTAGGTTGTCGGAATGTTCCAATTTTTTCAAAGTGGTGTACCTAACATACTTGTGGTATATTGTTGGTTGGAATGTGTTAATTAGTGATTGACCTCAAATTTCATTTTAAAGGTAGCACTAGGGATGGGGTCTGTCTCAATAGATTGTCTTCCGATGAGCTTCTTGTCAAACTTTTTTCGTGCCTTCCAACAAAACAAGTTGCTTCAACCTCTGTTCTCTCCAAGAGGTAGAGGATCCAAATTTGACGGTTCTTATCCATGGGATACGTAACGTTAAGATCCTTCAATGAACTTCATCCAAGCATAAGATGCAAGTTATCTGATCATTATCATCATCATCACCATCATTATCATCATCATACTCATCTTCATCGTCATCGTCATCTTCCATGTGTTGTTTCCATCTTATCGTAAACATTGAATAAACATAACAACACATTGTATAACAGGCCTGGTCGATTGGCAAGATGATGATGATGACCATGATGATGACTATAATGATATGATGATAAAGATATCTAAGAACATGTTTCCATCTCTAGAGAGCTGGATTTTAAAAATTTGTAGGTTTTACAAAACAGGCCTGGTCGTGGTGATATCACTTTGGTTTTGAATAAGATACTTTTCTTTTATGGTTCTTTGATACTTTTCATTCTTGCATCACCTTTGTCCTCTTTGATAGGTATGTGGTTTGATCGGTAAGAAGTAGGTACAATGTCGGATCCATCTAACGGTTCTCAACTAAGGCACACAGTTGCACCGTGTCGGCTTTTAAGGTTATGTAAGCATGCAAAGAAATACAAGTATATGTTTGTTACTTAGACCCGCAATACTTTCGCAAATTTCATACATGTTTATATCTGAAATATATAACTAACCTTTGTAAGTATAGTATATTTACGGGATTATTCCACAATTAGGCACTTTCTCATCCAAAAATTCCAGATAGAGTACTTCCGTTTTATGATTCCCATTTTAGGCACTTATATGTTTTGTTAAAAGACTTTTATGCCCCTCTAGAGAGTTGTTAAAAGACTATTTGCAGAAGTCATGGTGTTCAATTTCATATACGTAATTACAGTTTTTGAATGATTATCATAAGGAGCTGGAAAGTATTATATTCATTTTATATTCGAAGTAAAACACTCATTGTTGATGAATTAAAATGATGACAATGTTTTTGGATGTCTCAGGGGTAAAACATTGATGTGTATGTAATTCCAACAACATTTCTAACTCAAGAATCACATGTAAATGTCAATTAGGAAGTGTGGCTTGAAGAACACGAACAACTTCAGGATAGCAAAATCCATTACAACAAGAGGAAAGTTACCTACAGACGACAAAATATTATGGTCAAACAAATGAGAAAATAAACGTAAACTTGTTTATGTTCACACACGTAATAAGAGTAAGAACAAACACAGAGCAAACACACATCTATTAAAGAATACTAAACCCTAAGCACTAACAAAAGGGGAACCCAAAGACAAAGGAAAAAGTCTGATATTTGAATGAAAAGCACATTTCTACTCCTTCAGGTGGAGTCAGATCATATGCAGGCTTAGTTTGATCTAAAATGAAGAGATATACAGAATTACGAAACAACTATTCTAACCAAAAAAAGTGAAATCCAGTAAATCCATAAACACAGAGAAAACACACAGAAAAGCTTTGAAATCAGATAAGGAGGTCAAGACATGAGCCTTACTGTTGTCAATGTCTCTTTGGTGCGTCCGGAAGTTCGCCCTTTTTTCCATTAAACGATCTGTTTCATCAAAAAAAGTAAACCAAACGAACCAGAATCAAACCAGAGAAACAGGGACACATAGCCAAATCTAAACCAAAAATAGAGCAGCACCAAACCACACTATCTTTGATTACCAACCACCACCACCGCTTCCTCCGTAACCACCTTCTTCACGGCGACCTACACCACCGTATCCACCTCGGCCACCGCTACCTCCACCACTGTATCCACCTCGGCCACCGCTACCTCCACCAGATCTGTAACCTCCACTACGTCTCTCGTATCCACAACCGCCTCCTCCGTATCCACCTCCACCGTCGCTACGGTAACCACCACCACCACGGCCTCCACCACCGCTGCTTCCTCTTGACTGAGCCTCATTCACGGTGATGTTACGACCATCGAGCTCTTTTCCGTTCATCTCTTCGATCGCATCTCTCATGGATTTCTCATCCTTGAAGGTCACAAATCTGAATCCCCTTGATCTTCCAGTCTCACGATCGCTAATGATCGATTGGAAAAATTAAGTAACAGTAACAAAGAACGAGAGAACATAGTAACAATTGGATATGATGAGTGAGGGCAATAACGTCTTTTCCTAAAACACAGAAGTGCTGTTTTGGGAAGTACAATCCGAAAATGCCCATTTGGAGAATAGATTATGTTTTTAGCGTCTATTTCAGAATTAATTCGTATATTTACATTTGTGTCATAACTCATATTTTTCAAGGTCTCATACTAATTCTTACCACTTACAACTCTTAAATTTTGAGCTCCTCCACCATAATTGTTGTAAAGTATGAGTAATAAATTTATAAAATTTCTACGATTTAGTTTGCACATATTTATTTTCAAATCTTATATTTATAGCATGCAATATTGTGAGAGATTTTACGTTATTTTGTTTTTTAATTACAAAATTCAACAAAGTCTTATTATTTCCCTTTGGGTGGGGACCAAGGATCTGCATCAGCCAGAATTTTGCTCCGATGGAGGCAAAGATGGTGATTGCTTTGATTTTGCAGAGATTCTCCTTCGAGCTTTCGTTCATGCGCTACATAGTCCTCACCATTCACCCACAATTTGGCGCTCAACTTTTCTTGCACAAGCTATAATTCCATAACTCCATGTAATGTTTGCGAATGAACTTGTTATACATAGGAGAAATAAGATTTCACATAAACAACAAGTCATGATCATTCCATTAATTTACCAAGAAATTTCCAGTTGCTTGTACAAATAGTAAACAGAGAGAACATATCATATTAATTTTTCAAAAAAAAAAAAATCAATACTACGTAATTTTAGTCTTACATGCATGAATTTCAGTAAACAATGTAATAAAGAATGAGAAGACTCTACAAAACCCACACCGCAATAAGGAAAGAGACTTATAAAAACATTTCGAAGCTTGAAGAGAGAAAATAATATGCTCTTAAAAATTGTCAAAACATCAATAGTTTATCCTTGATTCATATTTGACATTCCCACCGGCTATATGATATTTTCACATAAATTCATTAGTACAACTAAATGGGGTTTGTTCTTTTAGCATCTTATCTGATTTATTTTGGACCTTTTAGTATTATAATTTTAGTGTCCGTGTATGTTTTTGCCTTTTTTGGATAAGGAATCAATTAGAACAAATGATAGGCCAAGAATAAACCATTAGAAAATCGTTTAAAAAGGATAATATTTTCTTTCAAATTAATTAAAAATCTTTTTTTTTTGTTGTTTTCCATTTCTTTTGCTATATTGGAATTAGATATTCAAAACCAATTTTGCAAAAATTTTATATCACCCCTTTAATTTCTATTGATAATTTTGTTTATATTTTTACTTAAATAAATTTGTTTCTATTTATTTAATTTATGAGTACTAGTTTTTATTGATTTTATTTTCCCAAAATAATATATATATATATATATATATAGCAATGAATATATTTAGCGATATATTTTACTTATATATGTTTGTGTACTTATATTAATCTTTTGTTTCTTCCTACTCTAATAGTGAGTGAAAGGAGAGTAAAAATGGAATCGCTGCAACAATGGACAAAAAAGGTGAAAAGAACTCTGGTTTTATTCAGTTCTTACAGCAAGTTGTAATGACATCTGAAAGTACCGTCTTTAACAGATGGAAATGTTAAACTTGAAGAAAACTAATATAAATGAACTGATTACGATTCGATAAATATCGATTGATGATAAACGTGGAGGCGAAATTTCCGTTTAATAGAAAAGTTCGAAGGCACTTATGATCAAGAGCTCGGGACAGGTTAAAAATCCAGCTCGGGATGAAATAAGTGTTTTTAACTCAAGTGTTTGTTCTTCTCCAAAATTTCCGAATCCTTTTATTAATGAGGTACAAGGGGTATTTATAAGGAATCAATTGGCCCTGTTAACCGCCTTAGTTGCTCAGCGCGTGCGCGGTGACTTGAATCCTACGCCGAGTCGCACTTGAGTGTTTTTGGTAAGTCGGCAATGTTTTGGGGGCTTCATCGGATGGGCCGAGTTTACTCGTCATCGACCTGCTCGGGATTGACCTGCTCGTCATCGTCCTAGTCGGGATCGACCTGCTCGAATTTGGGCTGAACTGGTCAGCAAATGGGCTATATATCCTTAATGGGCCGGGCTGATAGGATTGCCAATCCTATCTCCAACAATAGCCCCCCCCCAGCTCGGGGTATGATAGATTACGAGTACGCCGAGGTACGTGCGTTTCAGCCCGGCGCATTTGCCGTTGAAAGGAACAGTCGTGCGGAAGAAACCGTATGGGTCCCGGCCTGTCGATTCGTTTTCTTGATCATGTTCGTGGAACGATTGCGTCCGCGACAAAACCGTGCTATGCGTCCGCCCGTGGAGTTCGCCGTAGAAAGTAATTATTTGCACCTTTACTGATCCCCGCGCTTTTGCCACGTGTCACACTCTTGTGGTGCTGGAACCACGGTTTCCCGCGCTTCGTTTCCACGTGTCGCTTTCTTATGGTGGGAGCGAACTCGGATTTCGATGTCGCCGTTTCATAAACACGTTTTTCTTTTCTTCTTCCTCCACTTTTTGCAAACACTTAACCGATTAACCTTCCTGCTTCTTTTCATTCTTCTCTCGAACTCGATTTCCGGCGGACTCCTTTCTGATCTTGGCTCTTTCACTCGACGAGAATCTCTCCTCAGACGGCGGTTTTCAGTTCTTTCCCAGGTGCGTCACTTCTTCTCTGCACTTTTTATTCCGTCGGGGCTCTCCGGGACCATTTGCCTTCTGTTCTGTCTTTTTCTCTCCTCCGGTGACCCTGGTTCGCGCACTCAGCGGTATCCGAGTCGAGTCGAGTTCCAACTCCGAATCTGCCGATCAATACGGGGGTTCTTCAGAGTCCGACGTCGGGTCTCCTATTCCCGACCGAACACTTCCGCTCTTTGATGAAGAGAGAGATGAAGATGACATTCCGTTGTCTCGTCGCCAGAAAAACCGAGCTGATAACGCGGGAGTATCCACGTCTGCGGCGCAACCCATCACTCAACAGAGGTCGGACAGTGGTGCGCAGGCTTCTACGTCCATGCCGGATCCGAGGGTTCGTCGCGTACTTAGAGTT
>SMJT01000055.1:644185-667405 GCA_004349715.1 Crucihimalaya himalaica | reverse complement strand
GTGATAGGGAAGCCGAGTAAAATCGACGAGTGGTAGACGCGTTACTTTTTTGTACAAGCTGGGGGTGGATCTGGTCTGAATCCGGATGAGGGACATCGTACCGTATGGAACTTTGATCCCGGTAGAGCCCCGTGTTTTTAGATTGGTTTCATCGTTGGTTCTTTCAATTACTAATCTTTTGCCATCTCTTTCAGTGAAGCACAACACTAGCTCCTATAGGTCGGAGGAGTTTGAGGCGGCCATTGGTGCTCTTCAGGCGCAGCACGTTTCTTGGAAGGAAGTGACGGAGGAGAGAGTTCGCAAAGCTCGGGAAGACGCTGCAAAAGGCGAGTTCGTACTCCTGGTTTGCTTTGCGTTTTGCTCCTTTTCTTCCCCCCCTTTTTTTTTATTCACGTTTTTTCTTTCAGGGAAGCTGGTAAAGATGTGGTACGACGTTCCCGACTATGCCGAAGAGCTAACGGCATCTCCCATATTAGCTCGGGATGGAGCTGAAGTTCATGGAGATCCTGGAGCTCAGGAAGAGACTGGAGCTCCAAGAGAGGCCGGGGCGCAAGGAGTGGCTGAAGCTCGGGAAGAAGCTGGTGCTGCCGATTTTGGGATCGAAGACTTTCCTGATATGTTTGAAGGACTGCCAGATCCCGAGTGTTCTGTGCGGAGCCCTCAAGCTGAAGGATCCGTTCCGACTCCAGGTTTTGTGGAGACAAACCCTTCTGATGGAGTTGAGGTCGGGACCAATGAGGTCGGGAACGTTGCCGAGGAGCGAGTTCCTTCCGTTGCCGAGGAGCTGCCTTCTGTAGGAGCGATTCCATTCACGACTGAGCGGGAGGAAGGCCGAGCTCGTGAGAAGAAGGCGACAGGCAAGAGGTCGAAGAGGAGCTCGAAAGTACGTTCCTCTAAAAAACAAAAAACTAACGGAAGCAGCACAAGTGGCCAAGGCGTTAGCGCGGGTGGAGGTGACGATCACAGCTTTTCCTTCGCCTATTCTCAGTCGTCGACGCCGATTTTTGAGAGCGCCTCAGACTGCGCCAAGCTGGTGAGAGCGATCTCCTGCACTACAGTCGATGTACCAGACGTTCGGGAGATGGCGGCTCCATCGCCGTTTATCCGCGCGTCTCACTCTTTCGTACAGGTAATACTCGGGGTAAATCTCACGTTTTCGTACGCTTTAGGATGTTTCTCCCTCACCTTTGTCTTTTATTGCTCTTAGATGGGGAAAGCTCTTGCTGACTTTGCTCGGGAATGCGATATGCAAGTCAAGATCGCAAAGGAGGAAGCAGAGACTTTTGCAACGGAAGTGGGAGTTAAGGCTGCCGAACTTGACGAAGAGCAGAAGAAATCTGCTCAGCTTGCAGCAAAGGTTGGAGAATTGCAGCGACGGGAAACAGACATGGAGGCCGAGCTAACTAAGATTCGCTCTGAGCTGATTGCGGAGCAGGATCAGAGCAGGGCTCGAGTGGCTCATGTAGAGGCCGAGCTTGAGAAGAGCAGAACTGATGCGGTTCTCGCGCGTACAGAACGTGACGTGCTCGAGGCAGAGAATCTCCGTCTGAAGGAGAAGGAAAGTTTGCTCGAGAAAGAGAAGGACGAGATTGCTAGGCGCTTCGAGGCGTACAGGGTCAAGAGCGCCGCTCAGATGCAATCAATCCGGGCTAATCTGGAGGCCCGTAACAAACTCGACCGCTCTAAGGCCCTTTACATTCAAGCTCGGGGCCTGCGAAGATGCCTCGAGACCCTTCAGAGTCAAGAGGGAGTTGTTATTTCGGAAGCGCGGCTCGCGAAGATCACAGGAGATGAGGCCGAGTTGAAAGCCAATCCAGTTTCCGAGCTGCTTCCTTCAGATTTTGAAGTGTCTGAAGATGCTGCTATGTGACGCCAGGTCGGTCGTTACCGTTTTTACCGCAGTCCGTATGGGACTAACCTTCGCATGTTTACGTCGGAGGATGCGGCTGAAGTGCGGGCGTCTGGATTGTCTCCATTTTCTTTGTAGTTAGCTGGCTACTCTATTTGGCTTTATTTTTATTTTTTGGTTTTAGATTTGTATTAAAAGTTGTAGATCGGTAAGTTTGCGACCGTGTAACTTTTAATGAAAAACATTTTTTGTCAAAGTTGACTTGTTTTTCGTAAGTACGATGTGAGAGTGAGTTTGGTCACGTTGTTTACTCAATTATACGCTTATCGTTTTGTGCGTAGAAGAGTTGCGAGTGAAAACTAGGCTTTACGCTTAAGGCTTGTGCGAGGGAGGTTTGCGAGTGAAAACTCGGCTTCACGATAAAAGTTTGTGAGCGGAATATTTGCGAGTGAGAACTCGGCTTTGCGCTTATAGTTTGTGCGCAGGACTTTTGCGAGTGAGAACTCGACTATGCGCTGAGAGTTTGTGCGCGGCGATAATTTTTTGCGAGTGAGAACTCGGCTTCTTCTTTTTTTTTTTTTTTTTTTTGAGAGCTCGGCGAAATTTTACTTTGAGAAATGTAGTATATTCATGTCATAGCTGAACCTCGGGTAAAGGTTGCCTACGTACCCCCGGACAGGGGGATCAAGCCAATCGTAGTTCGGTTATATTGAAATAGGTCGGGAGTGTCAGTGATAGAAACGTTTGAGGTTGAATGTGTTCCACGAGCGCGGGACGGCTTCGCCTTTCATTGTGGCTAGTTCGTAGACACCTGGTTTGACGATTTTGGAGATGAGGTATGGGCCTTCCCAATGTGCACCGAGCTTGCCGGCGTTTTCTTCCGCGGTATTGTCGAACACTTTGCGAAGTACTAAGTCTCCTTCGTCGAAGTGCCTCCCCCTTACTTTTTTGTTGTAGTATTTTGAGGCAAGCAGCTGATAATTATGTATTCGAAGGAGGGCGTTGTTACGTTGCTCTTCCAAAAAGTCTTCCTCTGTTCGGAGCATATCGTCGTTGAGGGCGGGGTTATGCACGAGCATTGATCTGCGAAGAGTCGGGATCCCGACCTCAGAGGGCGCCATTGCTTCCACGCCATGAGACAACGAGAACGGCGTTCGGCCCGTCGCGGTTTGTGGCGTTGTACGATGACTCCAGAGGACGCCATCAAGCTCATCTGCCCAGAGTCCTTTCTTTGCGCCGAGTCGCTTCTTCAGGCCATCGATAATAGTTTTGTTAGTTGCTTCAGCTTGACCATTGCCTTACGGGTAACGAGGTGTGGAATTATTCAATCTTAACCGCCATTTTGCGCAGAAGTCGTCGAAGAGTCCCGAGGTGAATTGCGGGCCGTTGTCCGTGACGATCTCGTACGGAAGCCCGTGACGGCAGATGATGAACTTCCAAATGAACTTTCGCACATCGTCGGCGAGGATGTTGTTGTAGGATTCAGCCTCGACCCATTTGGTGTAGTAATCTGTCATGACAAGGATGTATGCCTTTCCTCGAGATCGGGGCATTGGACCTATGATGTCCATAGCCCATCGCATGAATGGGTAAGGCGCAGTTGCTGTACTGAGGAGCTCGGCAGGGAGGTTTATCATCGGGGCGTGTCGTTGGCATTGTTCGCATCGTGCTGCGAAGATTTCGCAATCCTTAAGTATCGTCGGCCAAAAATGGCCTTGATTTCTGATTTTTATTGCGAGAGCTCGGACGTTGGAGTGATTACCTCCCGCACCTTCGTGTAGCTCCTTCATGACTCCGGTCGTTTCATCCCCGTGTAGACAGGTGAGAAGGACTCCGGAGGAACTCCACCTAAACAGCCTGTCACCGAGGCGAACGTATCGTGCTCATTTTCGTTTGAAGCGCCGAGCTTCCCATCTGTCAGTTGGGGCCACCCCGCTCTCAATGTAGGATAATATTTCAGCTCGCCAGTCCGTTGAGGTTGATTGTGTGGGATGGTTCCTGGTTTCTTGCCTGCCTGTGTCATTGAGCTCGGCTGCGGGAGCATCTTTGATGAGAGCGACTCCTCGAGGAAGAACGATGCTGGGTTGGTCAATACTTTCGACTGGTATGACGCGGCGCTGAGTTGGGTCACTAGTCGAAGCTAGGGCGGCAAGCGCGTCGGCGGAAATGTTTTCTCCTCGGGATATTTTTGTGAGGCTAAACTCGTTGAATTTGGCTTCCAAGTTTCTGATGAGTCCGAGGTAGGCATCCATACGCTCGTTTTTGGCCTCGTATTCACCGCTAAACTGGTTTGCTACGAGTTGTGAGTCGCAATGGGCTCGGATGTTAGTGGCTCCGACGCCTTTTGCTAACTTGAGTCCGGCGATCAGGGCTTCATACTCGGCTTCATTATTTGAGGCCGGGAATGCTAGGCGGAACGACTGTTCAAGTACTTCGCCCGTTGGTGATTTAAGCTTGACGCCGATGCCGGATCCATGGCGTGAGGATGATCCGTCGACGAACAGATCCCACTGTTCGGGAACGTTAAAGTCCATTAACTCGGGGGCCAACTCGATCAGGAAATCCGCCAAAACCTGGGACTTTGTGGCAGGTTGGGGCCTATACTCGACGTCATATTCACTTAATTCAACAGCCCATTTGGCAATTCGACCCGATTGACTTGGGCTATGAAGAACCGTTCTCAAGGGTAAGTTGGTTAGGACGGCGATCGTATGAGATTGGAAGTATGGACGTAATTTCCGAGCCGCGGTGATAACAGCGAGGGCTAGCTTTTCGAGAGCGGGATACCGACTTTCTGCTCCGTCAAGAGACTTGCTGACATAAAAGATAGGTTTTTGCTCGCCCCGGTCTTCTCTAACAAGGACGCCACTAACGGCCGAGCTGGAAACTGCTATGTAAAGATACAAAGTTTCCCCCACCTCGGGCTTTGAGAGGACGGAGGGCGTCGAGAGGTACACTTTTAATTGCTGGAAAGCCTCCTCGCACTGCTCATCCCAAATGAACTCCTTATTACCGCGGAGGAGTTGATAAAATGGTAAGCACTTATCTGTTGATCGGGACACGAATCGGTTGAGGGCGGCGATTCTTCCCGTGAGCCTTTGGATCTCACGCTTGTTTTTTGGTGAAGGTAGTTCGAGAACCGCTTTGATTTGTGCCGGATTAGCCTTGATCCCGCGCTGCGTGACGATATACCCCAAGAATTCGCCGGAGGTCACTCCAAAGGTGCACTTCGCCGGGTTTAGTTTCATCTCGTACTCGTTAAGGGTTTGGAAGCACGTCTTGAGGTGGCCGACATGGTCTTTTGCTAAGATGGATTTTACGAGCATGTCGTCGATGTAAACTTCCATCGTTCGCCCGAGCTCGTTAGCGAACATTTTGTTGACGAGTCGCTGGTAAGTAGCACCTGCGTTTTTTAGTCCGAAGGGCATGACTTCGTAACAGTAAGTTCCCTGATATGTGATAAATGCCGTCTTTTTGCGGTCGTCCGGGTGCATACGGATTTGGTTGTAACACGAGAAGGCGTCCATGAAGTAAAGGAGCTCGTTTCCAGTGGTCGCTTCGATGACTTGGTCGATCCGAGGAAGCGGAAAGCTGTCTTTGGGACATGCTTTGTTGAGGTCGGTAAAGTCCACACAGACTCTAAATTTCCCGGACTTCTTTTTCACCACTACCGGGTTGGCTAACCACTCAGGATATCTGATCTCGGTGATGGATCCGGCCGTGGTCAACCGCTCTACTTCATCGTTTACGGCTTGCGCTCGTTCAGGGTTCAACCTGCGCCGCTTTTGTTTAATCGGTTTATAGGTCGGGTCAACATTGAGTTCGTGGGTGGTAATTGCCGGATTTATCCCAGGTCATGATGTGGGTGAGCTACCCCGCGTCCATCTTGCGCGGTAAAGGTGATGTCAACCTCCTCTTCGGACGAGCTCGGTGATGGATTTTCCATTTGCTTCAGGCTTGCAACGACCCGTTGTTCGGACATTTTAATCGATCGGATGGAGTCAATGCATTCAAGGGGACCGCCCATGATCATCCCGATGAGCTGTCGCGCCGGAGGTAATTCTTGTACTCGATCTCTTTCCTCCGGAGTGTTTTCCCTCTGATCCCCGATCTGTTCAACACGGGGTTGCCTGTCTGAATCCCGATCTCGCGAAGGGGAGCGTCTTAGGATATCATCGTCTTGCCCCCGAGGTGCATTGTTTCCGCGCTGGTTGTTATTCTGACCTGCGAACGGTTGTGGGCCGTTGTTTCGGCGGTTTATGTTTCCTCGTGGAGCAGGGCGTTCATCTAGCTTGACGGCGCCCTTGTTATATTGAGCCAAAAGAGCTTCATGAAGAGATCGACATTGAGAGGTTGGGTGACCCTTCATCTTGTGGAATTCACAATAAGCCTCCTTGTTTCGGGGTCGAGAATCGGGGTTTTGCCATTTTTTCCAGGCGAACAGGGAATTCTGTTGCGCGTTCGGCGGAGGTTGCGTTTCGTTACTGATCGCAAAAGAGGGAGTGGCTGATGGCGAGTCTGGGCTATCGTTGATGGTAAGTGTTGCAGCCCGTTTACTTCTCTCCTGCATATATTCGTCGTCGTAGTGCTGACGGGGTTCAAAGCATTCTTCCCGAATTTTGTCCTTTAGGATAGATGCTTTGACCGGAGTGTGTTTTTTTGTCAAGAAGGCACGTTCTTCCTCAATCTCGATAAAGATCGAGGCTCGGCAGAGGGCATCCTCTAGTGTCAGCGGTTTGTTAAACTTCATGTCCTCCCTGAAGGCCGATTCGAACCAGAGGCCGTTTCTGAGAGCTGGGAGGGCGGCGTCATCCGATACCGTAGCTCAGGACACAACTGTCTTAAATCTGTCGATGTACGACCGTAGGGTCTCCTTTGGACCCTGGGTTAACGCCCAGAGGTCGGCGTTAGATGTTCCTTGTTGGATGAACATCGAATAATGTTTGAGGAAAGCGGCCGATAGTTGATAGAAGTTATGTATCGAATGCGTTTCCAATCTAGCGAACCAAGTCAGCGCGGGTCCGACAAGATTTTCTACGAACAGTTGGCAAATCCCGGCTTCTCATTCCTCTGGGGCAAGCTGATGGCGTCCCGTGGCGACAATAAATGCAGTCATGAACTCACTAGGATCGGTGAGTCCATTATACGGGAGGATCTTGACTTTTCCCGGATATCTGAACGAGGTGTTCTGCAAACAGGGGCTAAATGGCGTGTTCTGTGTTTCTCGCAGAATTCGATCTATTTCGGGTGCCGAGCTGGTTGCCTGATGGACGGTTGAAGTCATCCGGCGGAGCTCGGCCCTAATACTAGCCAACTCACGGTCCCGCTCTTGGTCGGAAAAGACATTTTGTAACGCCCCTGGGCTTAGTTGGCCGTGTTGTCTGTCGCTGATCGGGGGCGCTTCAGCCAGTCGCTCGTCCTCTCCCCGAGAGAATTCTGGGGTATGACGCCTCGATTCTTCTAGGTTACGGCGGGTGCGTTGTAGACGGTCTTGTTCATCGGAAGCCGGTGAAGTGTTGATGAACGAGCTCGGGAACTTTCGTGGCTGGTCTTCGGATGTACGATCGGTAACTGTTTTGTTTCGAGGTGCCACGTTATCCAGACGCTCGTGGCAAATGTTCTGACCAGCCGCGAGCTCGGCGAAACGCTCATTGTTGCTTCGAGTCGTCTCGTTCATTTGGTTGATTAAGGCTTGCAAAAGGGCGTTAGTCATGCTGAGTTGATCTCCGGATGTAGGATCGGTGTCAGTATGCGACGGCTGAGTTCGGGGCGTCACATCAACTCTTGTATCTACTTCAGGTAGCGGGCAATTTATGCCGTTAGTGACGACTTCGGGCTCTGTTTCAATTGGGACATCCGGTGGGAAAACTTCATTGTCCTGAGCCCGAGGTCGGGGCGTTGCAGCTCGGGTTGATGTCGAAGGATCTGATTCACTCGGGTTCGATATCCTCGACAGAACGAGCTCATCTACGTCCGCTGAGTGTGGTAATATTGATGACTTTTGTCCGGCCATCTCTGTGACTTCTCTTTGCGCTTAGGAAATGTCTAAACCCCCCTCTCTCTAGCGCCAAATGTTAAACTTGAAGAAAACTAATATAAATGAACTGATTACGATTCGATAAATATCGATTGATGATAAACGTGGAGGCGAAATTTCCGTTTAATAGAAAAGTTCGAAGGCGCTTATGATCAAGAGCTCGGGACAGGTTAAAAATACAGCTCGGGATGAAATAAGTGTTTTTAACTCAAGTGTTTGTTCTTCTACAAAATTTCCGAATCCTTTTATTAATGAGGTACAAGGGGTATTTATAAGGAATCAATTGGCCCTGTTAACCGCCTTAGTTGCTCAGCGCGTGCGCGGTGACTTGAATCCTACGCCGAGTCGCACTTGAGTGTTTTTGTTAAGTCGGCAATGTTTTGGGGGCTTCATCGGATGGGCCGAGTTTACTCGTCATCGACCTGCTCGGGATTGACCTGCTCGGGATTGACCTGCTCGTCATCGTCCTACTTGGGATCGACCTGCTCGAATTTGGGCTGAACTGGTCAGCAAATGGGCTATATATCCTTAATGGGCCGGGCTGATAGGATTGCCAATCCTACCTCCAACAGGAAACATAAGCTTTGAGAGCGCTTTCATCTCTCTTAGACCAATCCTCATGATTGCAGCCTAATTTAAAAAATTTATAAGTAAATAGCTTGAGATCTCTACAAACTACTTATGTCTCTTAATGTGGACGCAATAAAACTCTATTTTAACTTACCTTTGTCTTATCACCCATTTCCAAACCGTCCACGAAAGCCGCTGCAATTGCCACTACAATCTTCAAGGTCCCACACAATTCTACTCCTTCCACATCGTGGACCTGTTTTTAACACAAGCTTTAATATGAGGATTTTTTTTTCCAAATTATGTAGTCCTCGATGGTAAAAACTTATCCATTTAACAAACATGAACAAAATTAAAAGAAGCATCAAGATTTATTATCGTTGTGACCACAAAAAACAGAGTACTAAACGACTAAATCCATGTGTCCGATATTTCTCTACTCCCTCTATTTCCAATTTGAATGCAAAGTTGGTTAAGATGCTTCATATGATAGTTCATCAATAACCACTACGAACACAAGCATCTTCTCCATTGAGAACTATTACAAACATATATTTAAAAATTATACCGCCATCAAATTAGATTAAGCACCACGAATTCCCAACTTTGGTTAACTCTTAGCTACGGGTGAATCAAATAACTGAAAAATTTAACTTTGCATTGAAAAATTGAAGTTAAATATTTTGGATGAAAGGTAGACAATAAAAAGAAAAACAGAGGGAACTGGGGGAAGATGAAACCAGTCACCTTACTTTCTGAACGGCCCCAGCTTTGCTCTTCGCCAAAAAGATCAGATGAAATCTAATGAGTGTAAATTTTACCCCTAATAATATCGCAAGTGTACAATAACACCCCTTTAGTATTTAACGATCGAATCCACAAGGACCAAATAAATACACTATAGATTAAGATATTTAAAAATTAGCTAGAGGAAAACTAATAATTTTTGTTTTTTTTTCTAACAACCTAATAAAATAAATATGAAACAAACAGTAGATAGATAAATTAGGTAAATGGACTCCTCAAAGAAAATTCTAAACAAGCAACATACATGCATATGATGGGATTCAAGTGGGCCAGAATCATAATCATATTACTAAACCTATTACAAAGACTATATATAAAACTCTAAAAGAAAGACATTTAAATAAAAACTATACTTGAAGTATTTAGAAGGTGTTTTTTACTTTAAGGCTTGATGATTTACAATTAGGATTCGAGCCCTCCTTTATAGTGCAAGGGAGGAAGAGAAAAATGGAAGAATAGACAAATGAAAATCTTCCGAAATTGCCAAAATGGAAAATTTCCTAAACCGCTGACCGATCGGTGCAAGGGTGCAACCGATCGGTTTGCAGGTCTGTATATTTCTTCCTTCTGGCCCACTTGAATCCCATTTGATCTTCTTGAAGTCCATTTGATGCATTTGAAGCCCATTTTGGCTCTAAACCTCTCTTTTTCTTTTTCAAGCCCATTTCCCCACAAAACACACAAAAAAAGTCAAAAACTATATTGATTTTGGTGAAAAGACACAAGATTAGTCGTAAAAAAGACTCTAAAAGTCAATAAAAATAGGACTCAACAAAATCTCCTGATTGAGCTTCAGGAATTCATGAGAGACTTGGATAGCTTGCACAAGAAAAATGGTGAATGAATAAGTACAAGGGTATATAACTATTTTTACCTACATAAGGAATCATCTCGGACCTCAAGGAAGCTAACAGTATGAGACATTTAATTCAGAGCATACCACATAATTATTACCTCTTAGAGAAAAACAAAGAAACATAAGCAACATGACAAGTCTGTTAATAAAAACTAACTAATATCCTAAAATCTAAGCTGAAGCATATATTCTCGGGTGAACCTCAAAAGCTAACAACCCTCAAATCGCGAGTCTCCTCGCTACAAAACACATAATTCAAAGACTGTATACGTGTGAGCTCACGGTCATTGTATTGAGTAATGCATGCTTCCATATTTACACCATACACAACATCAGGGTCACTGACAGAATTGCAAAGAGGAGGCTGGCATCCAGGATCTCTTTCCAAATAACAATAGTTTGTTAATACTTTATTTTTTCAAATTACATTTTGATTCCTTCTTGCAGCTATCCCCCAACACAATACGCCCCACAAGAGCACTCATTTCTATCTATAATAGTTGGTCCTCTTCATCTTGTCCATATGCTTCCAGAGATGAATATGCAAAATAGCCAACGACTCTTAGCCCCCTGTCTAGCTCGAGAAGAAGAATACAATCTTTTTGAAGCCAATCGATTTGGCAACGCAGTGTGTAAGTTGTAAGGATTCGGGAATGGAAGTCTCTTGGTCCCTAGAACGCCAAGATATCCAGGAATCCCTCTCACAAGGGAAATCTTGAAGTATTTGCATGGATTATTGTAATCGATGTTTATATGTGTCAGTTATAAAACCAACTGATGCTAAATCTTGCATCAGTTAATATAGAATAATTTTAATTGTGTACGCTAAAGTTATAACATAACCTAAGTGAAGTCATGGACATCTCTTTTTTACTTTGTATAGTTCAAAACGCAAGAATTTGCAAACTACCCAATTAATTGGATCTTCTCGGCGATCTAGTCGGCTTTCTTTTGGAAATAGAGATATCTCGTGTCAACAACGTGGTCTCATGAACTCAATGACACAGCTATCGTACTTTTTGGTAAAGAAAAAACATAGTAAAAGTACTTTTTCTTTATTTCATTCGCTCTCAGTGTTATTGTAGGATGAAATAAACAACTTTAGTTGATTTTTCTTAAGTCTTAGTTAATTAATGTATTTGCCCTTCCAGGGTCACCTACTATTACATATGCCTTTCTTCCTGAGTTTGGTATCGCCTCTGACGTCTTTGATAAGTATGTATTTGATCATTAGGCCACATAAGTTGTTGTGAATCTCTGAGAAAAACCAAAGAGATTATCATAATAGGAACACCTTCATAAGCTATATTATTCTTTGATATTTTCCTTTCTTTGTGGGTTCAGTATCAAGGTTTTTCTCTTTGCTAAGTATGTGTTTGATTGTTGAGCCATAGAATATGTATAAACTTCTAAGGATATTACCCTGAGAGGGACAATTGTGGAGTTAGGTAGGTAATATTTAGTATGATGATTTTAGGAACATAAATGACAAACCTAGTTGGTGGTCACTTTTTCCTATTAGTCTACATGTTGAAATTATTTAATCATGTAAGGTACAAGTAGTGTTGTGTATCACCTTCTTATGGTTTTGTAAGCATTTAACAACGTGTATGGTTATGTTTATTAAAAATATATGTATATATGCTACTCGCATCTTTGTACTTATTTATGTATTTTTGTGTATCAGTAAATGCCTAGAGATAGCAATAGGAATCGCCACTATCCGACAACTCTCTCCATGGAGCCCGCAGCTAAAGGTTAACAAAAGATTGTAGAACCCATGGATTTACTATTTAAGCAGGGTTTAGAAGAACTTCAAGGGTAATGTTTGTGTTTATTGGCAATTTTTGCTGGTGTCCAAATGTGGGATGCTAGCATGTGGATATATGAAGATTCTTAAAGCATTGATAAAAAAACTTTATCTGGAAAATTGTGCTTCAAGAGTTACCAGGTGGCGCATATACTTTTAAACACTCTGCTACTTGAGTTCCTGGATATGACAAAATTTATATGGTGAAGATAACCATTTTTCGCTATTTGAATAAACCTGAAATCCCTCTCTGTCTCTCTAGCTTCTTTATGTTGTGATGATCTAATATTAACTTGTATTCAGTAGCTCTAACATCTCCATAGTCCTTGTATGAATCAGATTTTAACTCCTTTTCCCTCTTGGAATGTTGTTGCTTCTTTTACAAGAAATATAAAACACACAAAACAGGTTTTGGGCTTTTAGCCCACCTCTTGATATCTCATGCGGGTCAACTTTTGGCTCAGCTCACCCTAACCCGTCAACAATTAGATCCATAAAATCAAACTACATCAAAATTTCTTCTACATCAAGCAAAGAATACCAATATACCATTTATATTAAATTACCTATAACAAATGAAAATACAAAATTTCCAGCGTGGCAGCATTCTACGAATTCTTACCTAGTAATAGCCAGTAGCTGATTAGTTTAGTGAAGCTAACCTATCCAGTTATAGATAACTTCCTTATCCTCCACCTTATAAACAACCTAAAGACCTATCAAGACACCAAAAAAAAATAAAAGTCCAAAGTGAACCTTGAGAAATGGGAAATGGAGAAGAAAGTGTCGAACAAGTAATTCTTGTTTATCCCTTTAGTTTATTTTGAACTTGATAAATAATTATCATGTCTCTTGGAGAGAGAGCTTGAACCTTAAGGGCTTTGGTATTTAAACTGAACCTTTAATCTTTGACCTTTAGCTTTGTATACTTTGTCTTAAACTCTGTCTCTATTGTAATTTTTTTGAATATGGAAACTGGATCTAATTTTTCTGTGGGAGGAATCTCCTCATCCAAGGTTTTGCTGTGGAAATTTTGAGCTTTGTTTAGATTGTCAGAATGTTCCAATTTTTTCAAAGTGGTGTACTTAACATACATGTGGTATATTGTTGGTTGGAATGTGTTAATTAGTGATTGACCTCAAATTTCATGTAAAGGTACCACTAGGGATGGGGTCTGTCTCAAAAGATTGTCTTACAATGAGCGTCTTGTCCAAATTTTGTCGTCCCTTCCAACGAAAGAAGTTGCTTCAACCTCTGTTCTCTCCAAGAGGTAGAGGATCCAAATGTGACGGTTCTCATCCATGGGTTACGCAATGTCAAGATCCTTCAATTACCTTCATCCAAGCTCAAGATGCAAGTTATCTGATCATTATCATCATCATCACCATCATTATCATCATCATACTCATCTTAATCATCATCGTCATCGTCATCATCATCTATGTGTTGTTTCCATCTTATCGTAAACATTGAATAAACATAACAACACATTGTATAAAAGGCTTGGTCGATTGCCAAGATGATGATGATGATCATAATGATGACTATAATGATATGATTATGAAGATATCTAAGAACATGTTTCCATCTCTAGAGAGCTGGATTTTAAAAATTTGTAGGTTTTACAAAACAGGCATGGTCGTGGTGATATCACTTTTGTTTTGAATAAGATATATTTTTCTTTTATGGTTCTTTGATACTTTTCATTCTTGCATCACCTTGTCCTCTTTGATAGGTATGTGATTTGATCGGTAAGCAGTAGGAACAATGCCGGATCCATCTAAAGGTTCTCAACTAAGGCACACAGTTCCAACGTGCAGGCTTTTAAGGCTATGTAAGCATGCAAGGAAATACATGTATACGTTTGTTACTTAGACCCGCAATACTTTCGCAAATTTCATACATGTTTATATCTGAAATATAGAATTAACCTTCGTAAGTATAGTATATTTACATTTGTGTCATAACTCATATTTTTCAAGGTCTCTTACTAATTCTTACCACTTACAACTCTTAAATTTTGAGCTCCTCCACCATAATTGTTGTAAATTATGAGTAATAAATTCATAATATTTCTACGATTTAGTTTGCACATATTTATTTACAAATCTTGTATTAATAGCATGCAATACTTATAGCATCTCCAATGAGAATCTCTCCTATAGAAGCTCCTTATTAAAATATCAAAAAAAAAAAAAAAAAGGAAGAGAGATGAGAGAGATGTTTCTTGATGGAGAAACCCACTAAACACTCTTTTGCCATTTGTCATTCAATGATTGGTTTAATCTTTTTTAAATACATAAAATTTTAATTAAATAAATAAATAATAAAAAATATTATTACTTTAATGTTTAGATACCCACATGGGTTTCTAAAAGATGGGCATATGCTCTTATGTTCTTAAAATGCCTTTAAAGCCTTAAAAATGACATAACTAATTTTTACTATATTTTGTATTTTAAGCTTACAACAAAATCCGCTATTTGTTAAGGGCTTGATTGGTACAACTCATAATAGAGCAATAACATTAAGTAGCATAAACATTATGGTGCTGAAGCTGTAAGTTATAGTAAAATTATATGATTAGTAGAGTTGTTAGATATAAAATGTAAATTACCAAAATAAACATAATAATATAATATAAAACTAATTTTTCAATATAAATTTTGTTAAACCATAAAACATATTAAGGTGAAAATATGTTATTTACAACAAAATTATATGTTAAAAAATATTTGTTGTTATAAAAATATCATATGAACATAAAAATAGAATACCTATATTTCATATGAACATATGGACTATAATATTTATAAGTAGATAAAATAAATACTTCAATGGTTTTATAAATATCGATAAAAGTCACATATTTATAAAAGAGATAATTATTATTCAATATAAAAAGTATCTTATGAAATACAAATTTATAATAGCTTTTATAATAGTTTTTGTAAAAAAAACTGAATAAATATATTAAGAATATTTTTATCTTTATGTAAGAGTACGGTTTAATGTTTGGAAAATGCTTCATCACGATGCATCCTCCCACCCATCAGTTTAGGTATATAAATGCTTACCTGTATGCTTTTGGTATTATATATGATTGGGTGTTAAAAAACATTATGCATGTCCAAATGCTCAAACAATCAAACCTTAACTAAGGAAATATAGAAAGTTAATATAAATTAAAAAACTACATAAATTAATAATAAAATTAAGTACTTTTTATTGATAGAAAGAAAAGTTACCTATAAGAAAATTAGTTGGGCTTCTATTGTTTGAATCCATGCATAAGCGCAAAGGGTAGTAAATTTTGTACCCATATATCAACATGTGGGTAAATCAAACATTCCCGTTTGTTGCAATGCAAGGTAACAAATAATGGGGGTTTAACAAATTTTCATATGCCAAGTAAGCACCTGGGTCTTTTTTGGGTGGGTGGACTAAACATATTTGTTCTTTATTTGCATTACAAAGTGACAAATTTTGCTAACTTAAAATTTGTACACAGCACGAGTAAATTCATAAATTTTTATTAGGATTATTTTAGATTAAGAACAATTTCGTAAATAATGGATTGGCATATTTACTGATTGCTTTAACGAATTGCCGCATTTATTTTGTAGATGATGTGTCGTTTGTTATATATATTTTCATAGTTATAATTGACACAAAATCATTTTACATCATTTATGTAATGGACTCTGAAAGTGATAATACGTAATCTTGTGTATCTATGTGTATCTATGTGTATCAGTAAATTCTATAGATGTTATAGAAGAACCACAAAGGTTATGTTTGTGTGTATTTTCAGTTTTTGCTACTGTCAAAATGTGGGATGTTAGATTCTAGTATACACTCAGCTGCTGAGTACCTGGAGATGAAAAATGTATCCTTTAGCTGCATCTTCTTCGTAGTCCTTGTATGAATAAGATTTGAAGTCCTTTCTCCTCTTTGAATGATGTTGCTTCTCTCACAAGAAACATAAAACACATAAAACATGTTTTGGGCTGCAAACCCACCTTTTGATATCTCATGCCGTCCAACTTTTGGCTCAGCTAACCCGGTCCCCTGACCCGTCGATAGTTAGATCCACAAAATCAAACTACACCAAAATTTCTTCCGCATAGAGCAAAGAACATCAAACATAGGGTACAATGGAGTTAAACCAATGTTAACTCTACCTAATGTCAAATTAATGTAATGGCTTATTATCACAACAACAAAAGAAGGAAACCATTATAGATCTTTCTCTGTCTATTATTTGAATGATATCTTACAAGTGTAAATTGTAATCTTTATGATTAATACAACCCAATTATATATAAATAAAAACACTAAAAGTTACCATTTATATTAAATTACCTAAAAACAAAAGAAGATAAAAAAAAATTTCCCACGTGGCGGAATTGTGCAAATTCTTACCTAGTAATAACCAATAGCTGATTAGTTTAGTGAATCTAACCTATCCAGTTATTGATAAGCTCCCTTATCCTCCACCTTATAAACAATTTAAAGACCTATCAAGAGACCAAAAGAAAATCAAACTCAAAACTAAACCTTGAGAAATGGGAAATGGAGAAGAAGTTGTGGAACGTGTAAGTCTTGTTAATCCCTTGAGTTTATTTTGAATTTGATGAATGCTTTCCATGTCTCTTGGAGATCGTATGCTGGAACCTTAAAGCTTTGATCTTTAGATTTGTAACTCTGTCTTAAACTTTCTCTCTATTGTAAGTTTTTCAATATTGAAACTGGATATATTTTCATGTGGGAAGCATCTCCTCATCTGAGGTTTTTGGTGGGAATTTTGAGTTTTGTCTAGGTTGTCGGAATGTTCTAATTTCTTCAAAGTGTTGTACTTTACATACTTGTTATATATTGTTGGTTAGCATAGTTTTAATTGGTGACTGACCTCAAATTTCATGTCTCAGGTACCACAAGGGATGGGGTCTGTCTCGATGAGCTCAAAAAATTCTCACATGACGATTTTCATAAGCCACTTTACCCGAATGTGATAGATCTCATCTATGGGATACACAACGTCAAAATCCTTCAATTGACTTCATCCAAGCTCAATATGCAAGTTATCTAATCATTATCATCATCATCACCATCACCAACAGTATCATAGTCGTCTTCATAGTCATCTTTGACATCATCATCATCCATGTATTGTTTCCATCTTATCGCAAACATTGAATAAAAATAACAATACATTGAATAACAAGCCTGTCTTATTTCCAAGATGATGATGATGATCAAGATGACCATGATGATTACTATAATTACATGATGATGAAGTTATCCAAGAACAAGTTTCCATCTCGGGAGAGCTTGATTTTAAAAATTTGTAGGTTTCACAAAACAGGCATGCTCGAAGTGATATCACTATGGGTTTCCATAAGGTATACTTTTCTTTATGGTTCTTTGACGTTTTGCATTCTTCCTGAGATTGGCATCACCTTTTGTCCTCTCCGATATGTATGTGGTTTGGTCGGTAAGCAGTTACCTATCAAACCACATACCTATCAGAAAATACTAAGAATCTTTTATTGATAAGAATTAAATTTACCTATCAGAAAACTTAATTGGGTTTCTATTTTTTGAATCTATGGATAAGAGCAAATGGTGGTGAATAATTTCGTAAAATAAATAAATTGATTGGCATGTTTAGTGATTGATTTAACTAATTAGCTCATTTACGTTAGAGCTTTTTTTTTGTCAACATGGCTTATTGAATAAAGAAAGTGCATAATTCACTACAAAAGATATATGTTTTATGTCCTACATTATATATATACTAGGTAAATACCCGTGCTACACTGAGTTTTTTGAAATTTTGTTTTATTATATATATGCATAATTAGTAATGTTAATGATTAGTTTGACTTGTATGTCTTCGTATATGTGTTTTAGTTTTAGTCGTTTAGCGTACATTTTCGTTTTATTAGCTTTGCTTTTCATATAGTATTTTTATTTTAGATATTGGAAAGAAACTGTAACTTTTTTTTTTTTATTATTAAAATTTCATTTCTATTAATATTTAATATAGTTTATTTTAAACATAATTATAATTAGTCATTTAACATTGCTTTGGAAACTAATTATGAATATAAGCCTTTAATTTTTGGCAAACAATAGTTTTTAGATGGTTAATAGAAAAACGATACAGTTTTCAATTTTAGAGTATACGTATCTTATCCAATTAGATCATTCACATCTGTTATTTGGAGTATACTTATGTTACCCAATCTATAAATAATGTAGTCTATAAGGCAAATACATCTTCTTCTTTTTTGAACAACAATTTATTTAGGGCAAAAACATCATCTGATTAATAAACAAAGCTTTCTAAAATATTGGAATCATTTTCTTCTTGATATTCTGAGAAAAAATTTACGTTATTTTGTTTCTTAATCAAAAAATTCAACAAAGTATTATTATTTCCCTTTGGGTGGGGACCAAGGATCAAATAAGATTTCACAGAATTAACAAGTCATGATCATTACTTAATGGGGATTTTATCAAGCATTCCATCAATTTACAGAGAATTTTACAGTTACTAGATCAAAGAGTAAATAGAGAGAACATATCATATTAATTTTTCAAAAAAAAAAAAATCTATATTACGTAATTTGAATCTTACATGCATGAACTTCAATGAACACCGTAATAAAGAAACAAAAGACTCTACAAAACCCACACCGCAATAAAGAAAGAGAGGACTGATAAAAACATTTCGAAGCTTGAAGAGAGAAAATAAAATGCTCTAGGGGCCGATTGGTAATGACTGTTACTTTAGGCTGTAAATACTTTAACTGTAGAGACTTTGGCTGCATATACTTTTGTTGTTGAAACTTTTGCTGTAAATTTTTTAAAACCGATTGGTATTTTAAATAATATAAATTATAAAAATTGAGATTTTAAATAATTTTTTAAAACCGATGACTATAAAAATTGAGATTTTAAATAATATAAATTATACTGAATTTAGATATGAAACTGTGAGTCTTTTTTTTTTTTTTTTACATATTGAGTTTTTAATAGGTTTTTATCAATTTCATTCGTATAAATTATAAGTTTTTCAAAATGCTGAACGTCATTCTATACTCGACCAATGGAAAGCTATCCACTCTCTCTGAGTGTCCATAAAAGGGGAAGCGCACTCGAGTCACCTACGCTCCTATTGTGCTCCAACGCATACACACTATGGCTCTCACTAGCCATTTCCATGTGCTACTACGCATCTACACTACTCTAGATCTAACTCTAGTTCTAACCACTAGCATGCACTACAATGCATACACACTACTCTAGATCTACACTAACATGCAAACATGCAACAACCACATACACAAACAATAATGCAAGCAATAACAATAACCTAAACACGCAAGCAAGAAATATATCATGTGCTACCTCCACACTACTAAATCTACTAACTACCTAACCCAACAATAAATAAATAACCTATTGTGTGCCACTTCACACGCTTTGAGAACTCACTAGCTAACTACCCCAAAACATAATTAAACCTACCGTGTGCCTTTTCACAGTCTTCGAGAACTCACAGTGCTTTCGGCGGATGATGTGCGTGCTCGTGTGTACTTAGCGGATTGGCTCTTGTCTTCAACTCCTTCCCGAACGTACCGTGGTCTATGGACCAACTCTCCTCACAAACTCACGATCGCATACTCGGCCTTCTTCTGACTTTCTTCACGGCTTGGCACGCTCTCACACTCCCTCGCTTTGTTTTTAGTTTCTTCTTTGGTTTGGTGGTGGTGAATGATTTCAGCTCCATGACCCGCTATTTATAGAGGAGGTAAGTTGCATGCACGGCGACAAGTGGCAGCGCTCTTCCAACACATTACAACATCTGCCTAACACATGGCCGTTTGTGGGGACACTTGTCCCCTTCCGGCGACACTTGTCCTTCTTGATAATTTATGGCCTCTTCTCTTAACTCCGACCAATTATACAGCGAGACCCCTCTGCACATTCTTTGATGTCCATCCATTGAATCTAGGCTAGATTCCAAAATTCGGTTAAAATCCTCCGTGTCTGATCTTGTCTTCTCTGTGGCCGACCATCGAATCTTCCAACTCATATTTGCTCCCCACTAACTCAACAAGTCCTTCAACTTTCATATCTTAATATTTTGACTCCATATCTCCTAAACCGCTCTAACTCGTGCCGGTCTGTCTGTCCGATGTCCGCTACTGTTAGCTATACGCTGGTCCATGAATGTCATTCATCCATCTCCTTCGTCTGTTTCGTCGATCTTCCGCCATAACCTCTCTTTTGTCTCATCAAAACCTTAGGTCACGTCCGGTTTGGATTCTTCTCAGTCGTATTAGATCCTTGTCTCGACCAAATTTTTCACGTACCGCAGTCGTACCGCTAGTTAACAACCAAGTCGTTAGATCTTTCCCCCTTATAAGAATTCGTCCCAAATTCTACAAGGCTTCGAGGGTTCTAGTTCGTCTTCGTCTTCAAGGTCTTATGTCTCCATGGTCTCCTCTTCTCCTTCGCACATCTCCGGATAATCTTCTCAAAACTTCTCTTAACAAATTCGTCTACAAGGTCTTCTATCACCATGGTCTCATCTTCTTCTTCGGACGTCTCTGGGTACTCTTCTCAAAATTTCTCTTAACGCACTTGTCCACCGCTTTAACCATTGCTTCCACCCTGCAATCATAGAATCTTCACCTTTTCTGAGTTATGATTCCAATTCCTCTGCCAAACCCTAGTAGCTAGCTCCGTCCTTTCAAGTAGTACATCCTTTCTTCTTCGGTCGTGAGAATGATTAATTGCTGCCTCCTTCGCTTGGGTTCTTTGATGATGACTCTTTTAGACGAACATTGATTCTTCCGTAGACATTCTTCTGTTTCTATCCATACTCCCTTGGGTTCTATTTATCCAACGTTGACATTGACCATTTGCTCTTTGTCTTTGCTCTTTGTCTTTACAACATTGTGTTTTTTTTTAGCAACACCACTCCTTCACAACTCTACTAGCATTCTTCACTTCATCCTTCCTAGTAGTAAGACTTCCTCCAATTTCATCATCTTTTTCGCTCTTGATCTGGTGATTTGGTTTATCTCTCAAGGCTTCCTTTACTTTGGATTCCTCTCTTAGATCTTTAGTGGCCAATACCTCTTCGCATCTTCACTTGCCGCCCTCTTCTCGCTCATATTTTATTGTCTTCATTTCTCTTCTTCTCACTCGTTGAAGTTCAAGTCTCCTTCCTTAGAACTAAGTACTTCATCTCTTTTCTCTCCTCCGTTTAAGTCCAAGGCTCCTTCCTTAGGACTTAAACACTCTCGAACCACTTTGATTACTCCTTCCGAATCTCCACCATTTTTTGGAGGACAAAACCCTTGACTCTCGGGAACCTCTTTTCACCACTCCACCACGCTTCTGCTGCGTCAACCACACCAAACCATTCTCTTCACTTCGACACTCTTTCTCCTCTGAACCTTGCCGAATCCACAACACTCCATGTTGATCTTCTCTACGCTTCAAGCACACACACACACAGACACACACACCACACAACACATAATCCGCAACAAATCTTAAACACAGAGTTATCCACACAATAAAAATTTGTTTATTTCATACTAAATCCTACAAAATGAAGCCTCTTGCACTCATTCATCCTTTCCACGACTACCACAAGTACAACCACCACTAGGTTCTCTACTCTGAGGTCACACTAACTTTTCTCACTAAATGTTCCTTTAAACCTTGAGGCTACTCTGGAAATCACAACCATGTAATATCCCGCACACCACCACTAACTAACTACTAACTTCCAACAAGCAAGTAACTAACCAAGCAACACACAAGCAAGCACCCAAAAGCACTCAAATCAAAACAATAGGAGTTAGTACCCATACATAGCTGTAAAGGAAACTTTCAGTTTGACGGTTTTAGGGTCATCCTAACTAATACTAGGGTTTCTCTTCTCATTCTCTAAGACTTGCTTCTTGGTAGAATGCTCATTCGCAGATCTTGTCGGAGGAGGACAGTTTCCATGGAAGATACCGACCTAGTTGATGCCTCAGTATATGATGTAGTAAACTTGTTGGCGTAATGTCCAGATTCTCCACATGAATTACGATTCAAGGTAAGTCATAATCCCCACCTAATCCTAATCTCCTCTACCTAGTTTGGACGTTTTGGTTTCCTAAGTTGTTTATTACGACTCAATATTTACTCAATAAAATTGATTGAAAAGCACGCAGAAAAGCACGCGGAAAACCCTGAGAATCGCAGAACCATGCTCTGATACCACCTAAACTTGTAATGATCTTGAACCATTCTAGACATCTGAACGGGTAGGAACGTCACAAGGTGACATATACTTTCACTATAAGAAAACAATGTCTTAACCTACGAAAAAAACCGACGAATTTGTGATGGAAAACCGATGGAATGTGTGTTATTGGTAACTGTCGTTATCCGTTGGTACTAACCGATAGAATAAAACCCGTCAATTTTTTTACTGACAGATTACCGAAGAAATACCTATGGAAAATGAAAGTATTTATTTTTTAAATTATGGTTGGTTTATTGTCGGTTATCTGTCGGCTTATTTTTACTAAAACCGATGGAAAACTGACGGAATTTCTATTTTTACATAACCGACCAGTATTCACCATGGTCAAAAGAAAGTCATCGATTTTTCCGTCAGTTTTGTTAAGATAAACCGACGGATAAGGCAAACCGACCATTATTAAAATTTTATTGGTTTTTTTATACAAAACTACTTAATCAAGTGTTATTACTCTACTAAAACTATGTTAAAATATTACTAAACTCTTATCATTCACAAAATTTTAAAATTGAAGGTTTTCCAAAAGTTGTAATGATATGAGTAAGTTAAGTGATAAAAAGTAATGTATACTATATGTATGTTGTAACGCCCGTGTTCCGAAAAAGGAAATGTTGACGAGCTCGGGATGCTATTGAGCTCGGGAGGACTTTGTGGTCGGGAAATATTGTGAGGTCGGTTTTTTCATCGTTGTTGTTTCGCGTGTTAATGGAGTTGGTGGGGGTAGGTGGGGGTAGGTGGATTAGTGGGATTCGTGGTGGAACCCCTAATCACCCTTTAAAAACTCGATTTCCTCTCCTCTTTGGGAAGCTTTTCGTGCCTGTGAGAGTTAGAGGGAGAGGAGAGAGAGCTCAAACCTTGAGAGGAGAAGAAGGTGAAGTCCTTGGAAGCGAATTTTGGTTTCAGCAGACAGGGTCTGGGAGAAAGAGCTTTCGACCGATCAAATCGTATG
>SMJT01000055.1:501102-623820 GCA_004349715.1 Crucihimalaya himalaica | reverse complement strand
CCTGCGGTCGCTAGAAATGGTCTTCCTAGGATGATAGGATCTTTCGGTTCTTCATCCATCTCAAGTACCACAAAATCTCCAACTTTCAATGGTAAGTCCTCTAGAATACCAATCGGAAACCGTGTGGTTCTATCCGCTAAGACTAGCGAAATCCTTGTTTTCTTGAAGTTGGTTAATCCAAGCTTCTTGGATACCGTTAATGGCATTAGACTCACGCTTGCACCCAAATCAACTAAGCATCTCCCAAAGGACAAAGGTCATAATGCACAAGGTAGTGTGAAGCTACCAGGATCCTTAAGCTTTCTTGGCAAGGTGTTTTGTATGATAGCGCTACAATCACGGTTCACCATCACCATGGCTTCTTCAACCTGCCTCTACTTAGTAAGAACATCCTTGAAAAGCTTGTTGTAGATCGGGCATTCGATCATAAGATCAGCAAAAGGTAAGGTCACTTGAATGGACTCCATGATCTTTCTAAACTTCTTGAATTTCTCGTCCATGATTTGGTTTTTGAACCTCCCGGGAAATGGAAGCTTTGGCTCAAAGGGTGGAAGCACAAAGTCTACATTCTTCTTGATTGCTTTGGTTGGTTCTCTTGGAATCACCTTTTGTTGAGTTTTAAAAGTCAGATCTTCGAAATCGGTGGTAGAAATCGATCTTGGATCGATTTTTTCAATAATCCGATCATGAAAATCGGACACTACTCCGATTTTTGTTTTCTCTGTTTCTGGGACTAATTGCCGAATGGTTAATGAATTCGGTTTCAGATCGAATTTTTCTTGGAATCGGTGATGAAAATCGGTTTATGATCGGTTTTTCATCCCCTGTTCTGGGTTAGATCTCTGATTGGTCAAAAGGTTCGGTTGTGGATCGATTTTCATGGTCGATTTTTGTGGAAATCTATTCCGGAAATCGGTTGTGGATCGATTTCTGGAATTGTCCTTGTGTTCTTCTTCTTCTTTTCTTTCAAGTTTTTCTTCATCATCTTTTCTTTCATCACTAACCTCTACAACAACTTCTCCTCTAGAGGGCAATGCCTTTCCACTCCTTAGAGTTATCGCCAAGCAATACTCTTTTGGGTTATCAACCGCTTTACCCTGTAAAACTCCCTTCGGACCTTGTGAAGTAGAAGCTACTTGAGCAACTTGATTCTCTAGCCCCTTTACATGTGTACTCAGCTGTTCAAATTTGGAGTTTAATTCATTGTATGCTCCATCCACCTTGTGGTGACTCTTGGTGAGTTCAATCGAACTATTAGTTTGTCCGACTAATAGTTGTTGAAGCATACTCTTCATATCATGATCTTGTGGTTGGGGTGCACTTGTTTGCCCTTGAGGTTTGTACCCTTGTTGATTGTTGTTAGGAACGAAGGGCGCCTTATTCTGAAAACCTCCTTGGTTGTTTTGGAATCCGCTTTGTTGACCTTGGAATTGCGGGTTCGGTATGAATCTTGGTTGTGGAAGCTTTGCCCTTGGTTATTCACGATGCGCACAAAAAAGGGCGTGATGGTAGTTTGGTTGTAATTCCCTGTTTGTATCCTCCTTGATAACCTCCTTGGTTTACCCTTAAAGTTGATCTCTGTCTTGAGCTTCACACATAACTCCTCTTGACAAGTTTGTCGCTCCAGTCGAATATCTCCTACGAAGTTAACAGATCGCTCTGTGGCTTGCAGTACCTTATCCATCTTTTCATGAAAGAGCTTTGATCTCTTTACTTCATTGATCTTCTCCACTCCCTCGTGGAGCTCTATGTAATCCTCACCGTAATTTCCAATCCGTCTGAGCCAAATTCCTCAATGAGTTGCATTCCTTCGTCCACGTTTTTCCATAGGAAATTCCCGTTACTTGCGGTGTCAAGTAACATTCTTGATCTTAGGGAACAACTCCTCGATAGAAATGTGCTTAGTAAGATTCGTTTGAAAACCCATGATGAGGGCACTTGTTCGTGTACCCCTTAAAGCGTTCCCGTTTCGCTGAAGCTCTCGTTTGTTCTTTTGAGCAAAGCTAGAAACATAAAACAACAAATGTAACTTCGAATTAAACAAGCAATGCAGACAAACTAACAACTTAAACGGTTGATTTCTAATGGTAAAAGTATGGACAGTTGGAATGGCAAACGATAAAGAATGAATGATGCTTCAATGAATGACAATTTCAAACAAATGATTATGTTTCAACTTATGACATGAATCACTTAACTAGATTAGTCCAGACTCCCGTGGTACTAACCCTTTTATAAATCGATTAAAGAAGCTAGACTTCTGAATGCTCAAAACCGATTCATAAACAATGAACACAAACTCATATTAGCCATCAAATCCTCCTTAGAACTTAACTCCCGTTGGTTAAGGAATGGATATGCACATATAGATAGGGCGGATTGATTCTCAACACCTTCCGGGTGAGAATCAATCATAAATCTAGAAAAACTCTCTTTCGAATCTCATTTCTAGCCTTAAGAATAATCTATATGTGAAGATGAACAATAATCAAAACACCAAACATCACAAATCAAGCATCAAACATCCTAAATCTTCCAAACCAACCATCCAAAAGAAGTCTACTCACAACATGTTCAAATGACAAAAATAAACCGTACAAAAGATGATAATGAAGACATAATTGAGATTATATAAAAAATATTTGACAAATCTTCAATACATATGAGTAGATCTAAGTTTTAAAAGCATAAAGAACATGAAAACTTGAGAGAAAATGAAGCAGAAGACTTCAGGTTGCAGAGTGAGTGCCTTTTCTTAGTGGTTGCATGATTTGAGGCTTTTAAATAGGTGAGTGGGTCTCGCAGGTGGAAAAGCAGAAAAAGTCAAAATTCGGTCGTGAAATTCGGTCAAGACCGATTTTTTGGAAAGAATTCGGACATGGAATTCGACCTTGGGTCGATTTTTGCTCTAGGTGTGTTCCTCAGCCATTTTGCCGCTCGGTCATGATAATCGATCCATGATCGATTTTTTTAAGGAATTCGGACATGAAAATCGACCTTGGGTCGATTTTTAGGGTAAAAATCGATCATGGAATTCGGTACTGGCCCGCTTTTCTGACTTCCTTCTTAGCATTCGTCCATTGACGACTCCGCTTCCCGTCAAAGCTTCGCAACCCTGAAATAAACACAAAAACTCAATAGAATACGCTACAACATCCTTATATTATACAAAACACAATTAAAACATGCAAAATGCTCAATTATATAATAACTCTTAAATATTATACATATGCTATAAAATCACTAATATATACATATAAAAGTATGAAAATATTGTACAAAATAGCGATAAATTTACAGGGATATCATATGGTTACCCACATACTTGTTGATTTTGAAATATGTAGACCCCTTTAAAACATTTTGCAAACCTTATCTATGCAGCGTATACACCATAATCTTGTATCAGACTTCGTAATCTTGTAGTCGCAGTTATACCTCATCGCATAAATTTCAAGAGTTGCCTGTAAAGCTTCCTTGCTTTTGAAATATTGCCCCTTAGTTACCATTGAAATCTTCCACCTTCGAACCAACCCCATCACTGAATTTAGCGTCATTAGAACTCTTGACGAAATCATCATCCGGATTATCTTCATTCACAAATATTGCTGCTGAATTTCAGGCATAGTACCGTCTTCGTCACCATCACTTGGGTCACTTGTCTCCTATTCAAGTCAAAATTGACTCCACTCTTGCAGTCGTCAACTATAGCTTTAAACGTCACACATAAACGTATAGTGTTTTTGCTTTTCAAATATGCAACAAAATTTTTCACTTGTCGATCATTCACCATAACAACCAGTGGGGAATCAAAACTAAGATCTGTGGGTAAGTAACTGAATTCCACATCAACTTCACTCTTTTTATTCCAAAGTCTTTTGAAAACCAAATCTTCAGTTCTTCAAGAGTTGTGGTGGATTGCAAAGTAAGTAATCTAGCACGTTTTTCTTCATCAACAATAAATCTCCATTCTTTGTTGTCATACAATCTCCATACACCACAGATTACGTAGGTTTGCAGCATATTGATCAAAAAATTGAAAACTTATGAAGAACTCATGGCAAAGGAAGAAGAAGAAAATAGGGGATATTTTAAGGGTTTTGATCGATTTTCATCAATTTTAGGAAGAAAAGTCGATTTAAAATTTTTAGAATCGGATTCTAAATTTTTTCATAACATAATCAAAACAATAAATACGTAATCTAAACATATATTCGATTTTCCAATAAAATAGATTTTGGTTTCTATTTTTAGATTCAGTTATTATTTTTAAGGAAATCTAATTATTTTCAGAATACATATTCTAAAATTCGTAGAATACATATTCTAATTTTTTTAGAACATAGAGTACACCGTAGAATACGTATTCTGAACTCCTGAATACGTATTCTAAAATTCGTAGAACATAGATAATTCTCAGAATACGAATTCTAAATTGCGTAGAACATGTATTCTAAAATTTCAGAACAAATATGTGTTATGAAATTTTCAGAAAATGTACAAGTCGTAGAATACGTATTCTAAATGTTTTAGAACAGACAAAAAATTTAGAAAACGAATTCTACACTTTTCGGAAGATCTAAAAACCTACTTATATGCGACCAAATCAAAAAAATGTTTTCACTAAATCTTCTTCAAACATGTCTATCTACATGTTTTTGTGGTTTTTTCATTTTAAAAGTGTCAAATTTTTTATGTAGGGGTAAATTGGTCAAAAATGATAATTTAGAAATAAAAGTGTAGATGGACAAATATTTTTTCAGAACACTTTTTTTTCCAAATGTCCCTTAAGGTTTTGGGTTATCCGACGTTGTCCGTATCTAAAACATAAATTATTCGATATTTTTTTTATATCGAATAAAAATCATTTGTTTGTGTTAGTACTGCATTAATATAAGGTCGGACAATTATTGATTTGAATTTATCTGTTTACAATCTCTATAGTAGACAATATTGTATAGTGGTTTGTTTCTATATGTGAGAAAAACATCTAAGTGTAACATTCAAATTAAGCATATAAGAACAATGCTTACAAGATTCTGTGGTTATGATTGGTAGCCTGCAATACTATAGGGTTTGCTATTTCTAAGATGACCAATTATCAAAACGATAAGTCATAGTTGTTCATATCAAATTTCGTAAGAATAATGTTTTCTGTATCGCTTCTGCTTACTAGTACTAGTTTTTACATACTTACATTATTTCGTCAATGTTTAATGCATTTTCTTCCTGCTAAAAGTTTAAGTTAGTAAATTCGTATGTTAATTTCTCTTTCAACCAAATGAGCTAAATTAATGAGTTTGGAAACCCCAATTTACATGTGGGCTGCAGCGCTCCAGGAGCCGACACGTGGAGTGCCATTTGGCCACCCACGTGGCTAGTCTGAGCGAACCGATAGCTAACACGTGGACCCCTGCTCTGTTGGGAAACCAATAGCTAACACGTAGAACCCTGCTCTGTCGGGGAGCATTAAGATACCTGGGTTATCAAAAAGAAAAAAAAAAAAACCCCAACTGATGGAACAGAGCCTATAAAGATAAAAATCATGAGTACGAAATCAAACACTTCACTGCTTCTCTTCTGTCTCACAAAAAAATATATATATTGTGAGGCACAACATTCCCTAAACATCATGTTTTTATTACCAAGTATACAAAAGATACAGTAATAGGCAATTCTAAACACCATCAAACATGTATAAATTATATCATCAACTCGTGAAGTTTCTAACAAAAAATCCTAAATATTATTATATCCTCTCTTTTTTTTCTTTTCTTTTTTTGTCAACATATTAATAAATCCTCATGGCGGTGACAAAATAAAAAGATGAGATAAGGTGGCCGTTGTTGATTTACGGAGAATTTCAAATATTTCAATAAATTTTGGTGAGATTGGTGGCATGAAGATATCCATAAAAATCACCTAACCACGCTTTATCTACAAACTACGGGGCTCTTTGGTAGAATTTAGTAAAAGAATATGATAATAGAACATTATAAAATTGGTATTTAAAGTGGTATTTCGCTTATGATTTTTTAAGAGTATCTTAAAAGTGGTATATTCCTAACCCCCACAAATAAGTATATTTTATTTTATCAACAAAAATATAAATTGCATAAGTAAACACAAATTTTATTGTTTTATCTTGAAATGAAATATTTTCCAATAATATAAAAATAGTAGTTAGGGGTTCCGTTTATACAAACTGATCCAACTTAATTTGAACCGAACCACAATTATGTATCCAATCAAACTCTTTGTTATGGTGTAACAGGATTCATTATTTGTATATCCCAATAACTGAATTAAAATTTGAACGTAACTGAAAAAACTTTCATCTAAAACCTAGTAATAAATTTAAAATTTATGATATAGTAGATTATAACTCGGATACAAACCTGAACCATTATCATATGAAAACAAAATTTTTACTTTGAATATTATCATTCAAATATACCGAAGTTTTAGATACTGAAAAAAATAAATACAAGTAGCAATCTTCAATCATAACTATACTTTCTAGTTTGAGACTTATAAACATCTTACTTTATGACATAAAAAGTATTAATTATACACAATACTATGTATCTCTTGTTTACTTTGTTTCTTGGATAATGTACATGTTCAAGCTCATGCGACTAATCATAAAAGCATTGGAGTAGTCAATATGAAGCGCCACATAATTAAATAAGAAAACGATAGCAAATAGTTTTCTATAGCAAAGTTTCTATAATATAGATATAAATTGCTTTCTTTTTAGTCCTCGTGAAATCATGGATATAATTAAATATGGAATAAATGATGATTAAACGAAATGAAAATAATCATTTGGATCCGAGAGATTGCAAGGCTTGCAATCATGAGTAATTGTAAAGCATGTGATTAGCCCATCATTTGATCAAGTGGCACATACATTCATAGGAAAACTCGACCTATGAATTGAAAAACATATAAATTAGAGTTAAGTAAGTAAACATATTAGTTCCGTTTTTAAAAAAATATATACACGTTACCTTTATTTAATTTATTTAATTAAAAAGGATATGTTCATGGAGATTGAGGAAAATTAAACAAGAGGATATATTAGGACAATGATACTATGTATAGCTCTTGCTTTCTTACCCGTTTCATCATTTGGTGAACTCACGTCTCATATCATGTAGTCGTTTCAATGCAATTTAAGAAAATATGATAACATTTTTCAGAAACAAAGGTCGCAAAATAACTATGATCAAGCAACGGCTAAACAACACTAATATATCCATATAATTTTGCTATAATACTGGTTTGCTGCAACATATATGATATATGTATGGTTGCTTATATCGATGCTTATATCGTTATTAAATTGATGATGAATACATTTTTTTGGTAAAAAAGTCGCAAACGTAACAATTGTTTAAGATATGTGCGTATTTCTTTGACAACTTGTCATTATACCAATTGATACTTTATAGTACAAATTTGTCACTGAAAAATCCAGTCGTTGGTTTAGCCAATGATCTTCTTCGTCGTTCTTTAACACTGGCTTTTTCGTCGGAAATATTGGTAGGTATGCACGTATGTGTCATGTTTATTTCTTTTCTATTGAAGAATCATTGTGAATTAATCTCTATATCATAGCTATGTCATGGATGAAACAGATGTATTACGTGAAAGCTGCAAATTTTCACAAGCTGATCTACTATAATTTACTAATATAAGTAAAAATAAATAGTTACTTGTGTGTGGATATATATATCACTACTGATCAAATTGAATTTGAATGATAGCAAGGCGATGATACTACGTATGTACTAACCCTTAAGTTACAAGCTATGTATATATATACAAATAAGGATAAACCTATTCAAATGTGTGTATCGAAGTTAAGCACGTTTTACTCAACCAATGAGCAGGTAAATGCCAATTGTATGTATGGTGGTCGTGTTTGAATTCAGTTTCATAGAAATTTAATTGATTTTATGTGTGGAGATGTACCACATGTATGAGAAGGAAATAGTCTTAATTACCTCAACTGACAAGCATGTATAAGCCATATTAAATGCCAAATTTATATTTATACAAAATTGGAGAAACATAAACCATTTTAGGATGACAAAAAAGTATTTTTAGGATTTAGGATGATAAGCTGACGAATTTTTAGACCGTAAGTTTTCTATCTTTTCTTTTTTGATGAAAAATTTCAAACAGTAAGTTTGTTTTCTTTTTGGTTTTAAACAAAACAATGTACGTTGATTGGGAAATTTTTAAATTATTAAAGTTCATAATTGGAAGCCAAAACATATTACAACTACAAGTGATCATAAGTAGGCTCAAAGAATCTCACGTTCCTAATAATAGCAGGCCTGAAGAGAAAAGAAATAAAAGAAACGAAAGATTAACAAAAAAAAAAAAAAAAAAAATCCATTGCAGATTGGTTCATAGTCCTACATGATTCACTAGGGCCACTAACTCATTTCACTTTCACTTATGATTAGATGGTGATGATCATCTGATTTTGCACATTTCCATGTGACCCACTTTTTTGTATCTTAAAAAAATTCCAAAGGGACCTTTAGAATAAAAGAGAGGGTCCCTACACACACAGTGAGGGTGGTCTCATCTATTTAAACAAACCCATATTCATTCTTCAAACATAACCGAATCCATCATTTCTAATTATCTCTCTATCATTTCACATATTGAGTGTTTGCGAAAATATATTATATTAACTATGGAGTTCAATGGTAATTCGAATCCCGGTTCGTCATCCTCTAGATCAAAAAAGAGTCATAGGCAAAAGCAGCAGCAACCGCAGCCACAACCACAACATCATAATGAAGAAATAAAGTATGTAGGAGTGAGGCGGAGGCCGTGGGGAAGATACGCAGCTGAAATAAGAAACCCAACTACGAAAGAGAGGTATTGGCTAGGTACTTTTGACACGGCCGAGGAGGCTGCATTGGCCTATGATAGAGCCGCACGGTCCATAAGAGGCTTGACCGCTCGAACCAACTTTGTCTACTCTGATATGCCTCATGGCTCCTCAGTAACTTCCTTTATCTCTCCTGATGAATCCCAACGTTTCATTTCAGAGTTATTCAACCCTCCAAGCCAAGTAGAAGCTCTTAACAACAACAACAACAACAACAACAATCTTTACGCATCGTCCAACAACCAAAACCAAAGCTCTATTGAATTCTCATACAATGGGTGGCCGCAGGAGAGTGAATGTGGTTATCAATCTACAAACAATAATGATGAGAATTGTGATCATGAGCTTCCACCTCTTCCTCCAAGTACTTGTTTTGGAGCTGAACTCAGGCTTCCGGAGACGGATAGCTATTGGAATGTGGCCCATGCAAACATCGATACGTTTGCGTTTGAGCTCGATGGCTTTGTGGATCAAAACCGTCTTGGTCAGAGTGGAACAGAAGGGTTTGATTCATTGTCCTCAACATTCTTCTACCAATAATACTGAGTTGACCAAGTTTGTGTCTTTCTTCTTTGATATTTACATACCCTATCCTTTGTCGCCTTCATTATGGACTGGAATGAGAGATGGCAAGTGTCTCCTCTCTACCGCTTATTATGCTTCTCCAAAATTCATCAAATGTTTTGTTTTTGTTGCTTACCAAATGGATTTTAAGATTCTCTTAATTCGTACTTTTTAATTCCTCGTGACGCCTAGTCGCCTACGGTTGCGACCAATTGCTAATATAAAGTTTATTTCTGTTTCGGTACATGGCTTTTTGTTATCTTTGGATAATGGTTTTAAATATCTGAATTTATTCGCATTCTACTCTTATTCGCATATGGATTAAAAAAAAAAACATGCTTTAATTATTTCATTAACGTTAAAAGAGCGTTATATATCGAACCACACAACAGTAAATGGTTATGTTTTGCCAAAAAAGAAAACTCAACCACACAACAAAAATGGATGAGACAGAGATCCCAAAGAACCTGCAGAGAGGAAACGTTGAAGAAACCAATATTTTGATCTCTTCACTTCCCTCAGACGTAGATTTTGAGGGCACGAAACTGTTCAAGTACCAAGGATGTTGGTACGACAACAAAACTCTGCAAGGAATCCTCAATTTCAAACGAGGTTACAAGCCACAAGACACCGACATAATCGTTGCTTCGTTCCCCAAATCTGGCACTACTTGGCTCAAAGCTCTCCCAGTAGCTCTCCTGGAGAGATCCAAACATTCTTCTGATGTTCATCCTCTTGAACTTGATAATCCTCATGGGCTAGTTCGTTTTTTTTCGTTGAACTGAGAACAATGATTTAAAACCAAAACGAAAGTGCAAAAACATATGCGAAGCATCAATTGCGATAAATAAATGATTGAATATTTTCACACCAAAAAAAAAAAAATATATGTATATTTTTCGATATGATTTATATTAAATAAAGTCATCGGTAGTAACAGTAACACCATATCCCTAAAAATGGGAGAATCTATCAGGAACGGTTCCTGGTTTAAACTTAGAGGCTTCATGTCTCGCAAGTTCAGATGGCACCGAACTATTACACTCAATAAGCTTCAGCTTCAGACCGTAAAATACATCTTTATCCTCAAGAGTCAAGAACGTTGTCGCACCACCTGTCTTCCCTGCTCGTCCAATCCGATGCGTATACATATCTATCGTATTAGGCATATCGTAGTTGATGACGTGTGCTAAGTCAGTAATATCAAGCCCACGGCCTACAACATCTGTTGCAACAAGAACATTAAATTTCTTTTGCCTGAATCCTTCTAAGCTGATATCTCTTTGTTCATGCGGCTTACCTGCATGCAATGTCGTCACACGACACCTTGCTAACTTTTCTAGATTCTTAACAATGTAATCAACCTTGTTCTTAGTATTCACAAACACAATCGCTGTCTTATCATCACCAAGCTCATCGATCAGTTTCTTCTACTTGGAGAACTTGTCTGATTCTTTGATCATGATCACTTGTTGAGTGACCAACTTTGTGGTTTCTCCAATGATGACCACAACTGGATTCCTCAAGTACTTTCTAGCGAGACTCTCTAAACTAGGAGACATTGTGGCACTGTACATATACGAAGTTCTGTATATCTTCTTTTCTTCCTTGTCGGGTTTCAAATTACTCGAAGGCATTGCATTTAGCACTTCTCCAACCTGTGGCTCAAAACCCATGTCAATCATACGGTCAGCTTCATCAAGAACTAAGTATGTAGTTGCATTGGTTCAACACTACGTACCTTCTCTCAAGGCAATCTAGCAATCCCAGGCGTAGCAATCACAATCTCACATCCTTGTGATAGCTTCAACGCTTGTTTCTCAATAGACTCCCCACCAACGATACAGATCACATTAAACCCCAAATAACGGGCAAACTTAACTGTCTCATCTTTAATCTGCTTTGCAAGCTCTCGTGTAGGAACCATAACTAGAGCATAAGGACCTTCCGCCTGATTCTCATCCCTCATTGGTGCCAATCTAGATATGTAAGATAGCATTGGAAGAACAAAAGCCGCGGTTTTGCCAGAACCAGTCCCTGCAATACCGATAACATCCCGCTTTTCAAGTCCTAAAGGTATAGCTGCCATTTGAATAGGTTTAGGTTTCTTGTAATCAGCTCTTTCCACAACTTTCAATAGCTCAGGAATAAGCTTACTCTCTTCCCAATTCCTCATTGGATGAGGAATCTTGGATCCTTTGTAAGAAATATTAAAATCTTCCTTGAAGATACGCCAATCTCTTTCACTCATCTCCTCTAATTTCTTCTCGCTCCAATGCTTATCCCCTTCCTCACTCTTCCTTCTCTGGTACTTAGACGCCACTAGTTTTTTCTGCTCACTGCGATCGATTCCCGCGCGAAAGACTCTCCCAAACAGAAGCTGAGCTTCATGAGGGTTTTGGTAAAGAACATTCATATCTCCACTCGAAGTATCTTCAGTATTCTCCCAATCGAAACGGACCTTCTTGCTCGGCTTGATGATGTCTCTCTTCTTAGACTTCGTTGATCCTAGGTATTGTTCTTTCATGGCGTTTACCTCCTTCTCACGCTCTACCTTCTCAACCCTAGCTTTGACGTTACGTTCACGAAACTCACGATCGCTCTCTCTGTTTCTGTCACGGTCATGGCCTCGTTCTCGTTTCCGATCTCGATAACGGTTTCCATGGCTATTATCGGGGTTGGAGCGAGTGATCTGAACGAGGCGGCGATGACGATCCTCAATTTCATCGTGGCGGCGTTTTAGGGCTAATTTTTCTCTGTGAGCTTTGGTGAGGAAGACGGGCTTCTTATCAATGGTGTAATCGAGAGCCTTCTTCTCCGTCGCAGTTAGCATTAATCTTTCGAACGATCGCTCCATCGATTTGGGGTTTTCACGATGAAGAAGATGGAGACAAGAAGAGCCGTATGTTGTTTCCAATAAAAACTATCCACTTCCAAAAATGGAATTTTGACTTCACATGAAGGAAAAGGGCCCAAACTTATTAGGTCCATTATTTAGGCCCAGGTAGAGATCAATTTTAACATAACACAAAATTCAATTTTTTTATCAACAAGTCAAAGTCACACGATCAGAAAAATGTCTCGACGAAGGTCTTCATTGTGACACTTCGATGAAATGGCAGAAAATTAAACTGCGCAATGATTTAATCAATAAATCACAACAGAATCAGAAAAATGTCTAGAAGAAATTTCAGAAAAATTATTGCTCCCACATGCTTATTTGGTGGAGGGATGCATTTGACGGAATTGTAACAATACATCATAAACCGATTTTAAATAACAATGTATCCTTAATTTTTAGTATAGCCTATGATCACATTTTTACTCAACATAAGAACACATGTTTATGTTGTAACTTGTGAAGTAAAAATAGCATAATGTATTAATATCAAAGATGGCAAAATTACCTGCTACAAAAAATATTAGTTAAAGGCGGTGTTGATTAACATTTTTAGAGCATAATATATGTATTTTTTTAGTTCAGCAGAATACTTACCAATTGGAGTATTTAAGTTGAAATTCATATTACTTTTTGTGTGTGCAAATCTTTTTTAGTCCAATTGGATTAACATTTTATCATAGATTGTGTTCGAATCATTGATTGTAAGAGTACATGTAAGATCAAAAGTATTCTTTCAAAAGTTTTATTCCAAATATCTAAGCAAAATAAAAAATAAATAAAAAGATTTACAAAGATTTATTAACGGCAAGTCATCTTAATATCGTCAATTAAATGTTTCTTTTGTAAATATCTTCACTTTTAAGTTAAATAGTTAATACTTAATAGTAGTTTAGGAATGCTGACAGACGAACCACATCATGTATTAATTATTAATTTTTTTATTAATGTATTAAATTTAATATAACCATTTATTTAAGAAACGGAGTTATTGTAAAAATAAAACATCTGTACAAGTCAGAAGTATAAGATGCCAATTGTGCAATTTTAGAGTGTTTAGTAAAGAGATTTGTATAAAATTAAATGAGTTTTTGTGTTTTAGATATTGTACAAGATTTAACTTATGTTTGGGAAAAAAATATAAAAATGAGTAGAGGCAAGGTTGTTGTAGATTTAGCATGATTTAATAATTTATTTAACATAAATAAATTATATTTAGAAAAATAAAGTAACTAAACTAGAAATAAATCCATAGAATTAACTAAATTTTGAAAGTTGTTTTTGGGATAATTATTACCATAAAAAAACATAGAAAGCAACATCGTCAGTTCAATCCACAGTCAAATATTATTATTATTTACTCCTACAATATATCAAGAAACAATATCTCCAGATTTATCTTGACTCTTTTATCAACCGTGCCAACAAAAAAAGTTGAATCTTTTTTACAACAACTTTGGTGAGCAGATTCTAAAAAATTTCAATGATATAAAATTCTAACAAAGTTTTGATTCACATAATCAACTCACATATTGGATCCCACTGTAGTTCGGAGACAATTGTCGGTCATTACAAAATCTCCGACTCTTATGTACAACAATCTACTTGTGTGATATATGGGTCGTTGTCTTTTCTATCTTTGCTATACGTTTTTGGTCTTTCCAAAAAACATCTTCGGTTTGTTCCCAAATAGTATCCTATAGAGTTTTGAATTTGTTGAAATATTGCTTCTCACCAACAATCTCACATCAGAGAATTTTCAACTTTAGTATTTGCGTGTAAGAGATTAAGATGCTAATTTCAGCTCAAATTAGTATTTCAGCGTGATTTCAATAGATTTATGTCATGAGATAGATTTTCAAAAGAAGATAAAAATCCGCTCTATATTGCGTATATTTTCTAATAATATTTTTTAATAATTATTTTCAAATATTTTATTAATTTCATGTTTAAATTGTATATATGATTTATTTTTATTTTTTAAAAAGAAATTGTATATTCTTGGTTCGGTTTGTAGTAAAAATAACCGGATAGTTAAATTGAGTACACTATATTATTTTTTAAAACATCAAATAGACTTCAACTCTAACTAAATTAAATTAATCACTTATATCACTTATATTGTATGAATTTATATATGACTTAGTTTAAATTGTACTAAAATTAATTGGTTCTTTTAATAAATACACTATATTATTATTTTTAAAATATTAAATTAACCTCAAATCTAGCTATTACAAATATATGAAATTTTAGTAAAGGTAAAAAACTTATATGTCAAATTTGAGTATGATGTGTATTAATTATTATAGTTTTATTGGTTACATGTTTTAATTGTGATGTCATATTTCTAGTGTCATTCTTCTAATTATTTTTTATTTTACAAAGTAAGTTCATACTTTAAATTTGTAGCCCTTCTAATTATTTTTGCATTTTACAAAGCCTATACTTTAAAATCTGTAACCCATCAAAATAAATCTTAACCATCATAATTATCTAATTATTTTTGCATTTTACAAAATATGCACATACCTTAAAATCTGTAGTCCATCACAATAAATATGTAGCCCATCACAATAAATATGTAGCCCATCACAATAGATATGGTTTATGTGTATTAATTAAAATGTTCTGATTGGATAATAGTTTTTGCTGATGTGTTAGATAGAGGATGACTGAAAATGCTGATGTGTCAGTTTATGGAAAGACACAAGCCTTGTTAGTGTATCGATTCCTAAAGTAGTTAAAAGTTATATAATATGGTTCCTAATATGATGATAGAAAATCGAAAGCATACTAAAGAGCACGGGAATTACATTGCCCAAAAATGGTATTCAAGTGGAAATTTTGGATAATGACAAATCTTATTGGGTAAATCGTAAACGAAACAGTAATGGTTATCATATCGGAACTAGGTGGACAAATATTAGAGATGCAAGAGGTCTTCAAACAGGCGATATTATCCAATTATATTGGCAGAATATTCTTTCTATGTAAGGAGTTTTCGTATGTTTTCTTATGTCATCTCTCATTAGTTTTTTTTAAAACAGGTCTATTTTGCTAATTTATATGACCATAAAAGCTTCAGACAAAACAAAAGTTATTATGGTGTAGCTATACAACGTACTCAAAATAGTTTCCTCAAAAACTAAATATATAAATGGATGCTAAGATTTTAAATTAAGGTTTCAAATGGTGATATTAAGTCGCGTAGAGCCAAACCAGCGAATGAGACCGGAGAGGGCAGTTCAAGTACAAGTCATGCGGGAGAAACATAGACCTGTAGAATGATATAAAATTCTAACAAAGAAATAAACAGTGTATAGTAGGATGACCAAAGCAAAAGTTGAATGGAAAATATAATAAGTTTAGTATGAATATTATAATTTACTATATTTTACAAATATTTTAGATGGCCTAAATCTTTGTTTCTATAAATAAAATTGTATTGATCAATTATTTATCCATATTTTGTTTTTTGCATATTTGATGTAAAAATAAAACAAAAATAAAAACAGCACCCTAAACACACCTAGCTAAGAAAAAGGAAAGGTGCAATCTTTGTTATTATGGACAGCATGCATCTCTCCGATTTTCTTGAACATTAAAAGTAAATGACACCTCCAACTTACTCATTAATGATGAACTGTGATTTGGAGAATATTTTGACCGCAACATTTTTTGTTTTTGTTTTTCTGTTGTCAACATTAAGTTAACAAAACCCATACATTAAGCTATCGAAACATAACTTTTGTTAAGCGAGATCCAATCAAGAATCGATGGAGTTACATAAGAGAAACAGAACTCTCGTATTCTTGTACATCTCGCAAGGTGATCAGTACGGATATTTATGCTGCGAGAAATAAACATAATGTTAAACGAAACAAAATGATTCTTACAAGTCCTAAAGTCTCTCAACTTAGCTGTAAACGTCGGCCAATCCTCAATATTCAAGATCATCGTTGATGCAAACATTACATCCAAAGATTATCTACTTTATTAAGAGGTTTTCATGCACAAAATCAAGTGGATTTTTTCAAAATCTGATTTTTCTTATCTGGACCGATCACGCATTAAAAATCATATCAATCAAGCATTTGATTGATTTACAATTAATGCTCATTTATCTTTTTTATTTATATTGATTTATTTGTAGTTATGTTGATTTATTTTATTATTTATTGTTCCATGTATTCTATCTCTATATAAATCTCATTTCATTTCATTGTAAAATATATCATTGAAATTTAAAAAAACAAAAAAAAACGAGAGTTTTATCTCCTTTGAAGCTTCGACTTTTTTTTTTGCTTGCTTATTCTGATTGTGAAGGTTCCCCTCTAGAATACAAGTGTGAATCCATGTCTCTTGGTGTGTTTACTTGAGACAAAGGTTTGTGATCTTATTACAAGGGCTTTCACACCTTTGAGTGGGCATCCTCGATGCACCTTCACTTCTATCAACCGATCCCACACAAGAGAAGCGACCGCCATCGTGTTAGATCCCCATCTTCGACCATCTCTTCTTCACAACGAGCCGGTGAACATCCTCTTGTGAAGCCATATCTATCTTTATAAAAGTACTTCTCACCACCGAATCTTGTATCAATCGTGATAATATCCACACAATCTGTCGCAAAGAGAATGTTGTCAATTCAGAGCTCTAAAAGGGTTTGCATAGCCCACAAGAAGGTATCTAACTCTGTGTGTAGGGGGGACAACCACCAACTAGATCCTTTCAAACCCACGTGGAGAACTCTATCACCCATAGCAACCACCCGACCATATCCACTTCTTAGCTCTGATGCATGCTAATAGCCGTCGATGAAGCACACTGGTTTGTCTGATGGAATCATGGGCATAACCGAACATAAATCTACCCCTTCATGCAAAGACCGCAACATATATAGATCTATATATTTGGGTTTTCGAATCAATTTAGATTGGTTCTTTTCTTAATTTTGGGTATATGGAATCAAAATTTTTTAAGTTCAATTAGGTTGGAATCTTTTCAGATTTGGATTGATTCTCGAAAATTAATTGGAAACCCGACATAGAATTTGGTTCGATTTTCTAACCCAAATTACCGAAAAACTTGAATTAGCCAAAAACATTAATGTCATAGAAATGAAAAATTCATTTATCCTCACTATAAATATATTTCCTCCCTTATTAGTCTTTCGAAGTGAAGAGAAAATTTGCATATAAACAATAACACACACAAAAAATGAAACAAACACTAAGAGTTCAATGCATAGTAACGTAAGCAACATAGGACTTATATCACGTGTATGTATTGTTTCGGGTTTTACGGGTATTATTTTGAGTTCTGATTTTTTTGGATATCCGTTCTGGTTTCGATCCTACCGGAACCGAAATAAATTAATTTAGGATCCATTTGAGTAATATTGGCTAGTTGAGACCGAAGTGAACCTCTCTGGATCGGTTTGGGTTGAGATTTTTGGATTCAGTTTTTATGCCTAGATATAACACTACCCTCCATATGTATCTAATATGTTATGGGGGAAAAAATTGATAAACTAATGAAATACTACATAAAAAGTTTTGAATAGCTTCTAATGTGTGAACTGATGTAAACTGTTTTGAACTGATGTAAACTGTTTTTCTATTTGATAGTACAATTGTGTGATAAAAACAAAACTACGAGAACATGGGTAGTACTTGACTATTGACTAGGCTCAATCCATATATATAAGTTTGAACTAAGACATTTCATTACCTTTCATATTCTTGATCTACAATCCATTTCAAGATAACTACTCGTCACTAGTAGAACCAGCTTATTCGGTCTTCATACTCGCATGATATCTTCATTCCATATCCTTATAAGTTACCAATGTTTCTAAACACGGCTTGGACGTGAAACATATGTTTTTGAATTGTTGGGTCATCTGAAAGTTTTGAACGCTGCTGAAATCATGATTGAATCCCTCTGAAATTTTTTTTTTAGTCAACTATGATTAAAAAATTTCATCAAAAATAAAAACAAAAAATTCCATCAATCTTATTCTTTAGTTGTGTTTAAAATAAATGTATGAAAATATTGAAGCCTTTGTGTGTTTTTAGTATCTTAAAGTAGAGTTATTAGATAGTTGATACCAGCCTAAATGTCTTTTAATTAGTAAATTGCAACATATCACATTTCGATAAATAGTACGTAAACAACAAGTGTTGTGTTTGGATATTAGCAAAAAAATAATAGAGATCATAAATGTTAGAACTCCCAACCAAAAAAAAAAAAAAAAAAAAAAGTCTCCAAGAAGATAGGCAGGATCCTGGAGTCAATGCGTCTCAATCCACTCACATTCCAGAAGATAATTGGTATATCTAGAGATATGTTTTTGTATGTTACAGTAAACCTAATTTATTGGTATTATATTGAAATTATTGGGGTTGTCATCGTCGTAAATTGAAGGCTACTACTACTATTAGATTCACTATTTTGTAATAGCTGCTAAGAAGAAAAAGAGCTTTGTCTTTGGGTTTGGGTGACTTTCTTTGACTCCTCTTTTGTCTCTTTTTCCACACTTTTGTTCACAAATCAAATAACGAGACTGACACAAAACTCCTACAAACACGTGCCTTCTCTATATCTATCTCTTTTCCCTATATTATTATTTTCATTCAAACATTTATCACAGTTACGGCCAGCTTTTACCAGTTTTTGCTTCTTTCTTTTTCTCATTCAAATATTTATCCAAAATGATAAATTGAACTAAAATGATGATAGTGAAAGAAAGAGAGCTAAAATGATGAAAGTATAATCAATTTCGTTAATTCCGTTATACTTACAATTTTATTCATAGAAAGAGAACATATTTTCATTCAAATATTTTTCACTATTTTTGTTCTTTTTATATGAATATAGATGATTATTTTTATGCAAATAAAAATATTTAGCTAACATATCAATAATTTTAACCTAAACAAATTATATTGAGCCAGAAACCACCAAATCCGACAGAAACTGACAAAATAAAATCAATTTTCAGTTTCATTTCTAGAAAAAACAACAGAAAATTATTTTCATGCCAAAAAATTAATTATCCTTTGGTTCGTTCAAGTTGCTACTAAAGACAAACTGTATATAATCTAAGTTATTCCTCTTTGGTTAATATATTTTCGAAACAATAAAAAATATTAAACCACAATAAAACCAAGTTGCCAAAATAGAAGGGAAAATGAAAATTCCTTATTTTGTTGCCTGACAAAGCAGAATTCAGAAAAGTTTATCCATAGGTCATTCAAACTAGTTTATTTGAATGGTTGTTTAACATTATTCGAAAGATTCCAAAGTTTATTTACGAAAGAACTTTTTTTTTTCTTCAAAAATTTTCATGCAAAAATACATTTTTAAAATATTTGGCATTCAACGATAGTTAAACAAACAACATAGTTTAGTGTTTGCACGTTGATGTAATTACAATACAATCTGCAAAAATCCAACATATTCGGAAAACAATTTCTATATCTTTTGGTTAATTTTGTTCTCAGTTTCTTTACATCAAATCCAACAATTTCTATGTATCAACACACAATCTGCTAAGTAATTAGAAACAAAAGATTATTCTATTTTCCTAAGAATAGTTTTCTTAGTTTTGGACTTGAAGTTGGATTGAAGCTTACGCTTCGAACATGAATCACTCTGAGACTTCTTCTTCATCACAGTAAACCTCTTTCGCTTCTTCTTCGTCTTCTCCAAAGCTGCTGCTTTCATAGCCTTAGTCTCTGTTATAGTCTCAAGCTTTGGTTTCCATTTACGTAAACCAACCAATTGAACATAATCTTTCTTCAACTTCACCGTCGTACAAACTCTACCTTCTCCTTCTTCTCCTCCATCTTCTTCTTCTTCGTCTTCTTTGTTTGCTCTGTTTTTTCTTCCTTCCATCATCAGTTCCGACAAGAAATCTTCGGACACACGAATCCTTAAACGCTCTCCATTCTCTCCCTTTTGTATAAGAAAAGGCTGAGGCTGCTTATGAGTCTTCTTCACCAAAACGCCACCGTTATGAGGGTTTTTAAGGGTGGCGATGGTGAGGAAAGAGAGATCGTTCTTGAAGAAATCTGATGGGAGGAGAAAGTAGTTGAGACCGAGCTTAAGTGTTTCAGTTTCAGACAGAACAGGGGTTTTTTGTCCTATGTAGAGTAAGTCTGATCTGCAGATTTTGTGTTTTGGGAAGTCTTTTGTGAGCTCTGAGACCTCCACCGGACGATCGTAGACTTCTAAAGAACCGTCGGATCTGACAAGCTTGATTCGTCCGCCGTTGGTGGTTCGGTTTGGTCGGGGATGGAGACAGAGCCAACTTGAAGGAACTCTATGTAGCTTTACGAGTAGACTCGCGAGCTTTGTGATGTTATCATGGCCCATTTAGTATAACTGGATTCAGGGTTTGAGCTTTAAAGGATTTAGGCTTTTTATCTTCTCTGCTATAGGAAGAAGGTCATGAAGAAACTGTTGCAAAGGAGACAAAGAGAGAGAAGAGAGAAGAGAGAGAGTTTTCTGGCTTTCGTGTGAACAAATGAGACGAAGTTTTGGTTTGTATTATATATTACAGTGAGAATATTTTACATACAAAAGATTTAAGCCCCCTCTTTTTTTTTTTTGGTATTCATATATAAGTTCTCCTTCATTTCATTTTATTTGGTAACCAAATTATATTTTGGCTTTTAAATAACATTTCTGTTTTCCTCGCATATTTCATATATGTTTAGTAAAAGTTTGCATTTCCAATGCAAAATTAATAATTATTTTTCTTATTACTCTTACAATAACTTAATTATAATTATTTTATTGTTGTTTTGATAGTTTTTTCTTCACATACATGTGGTTTTGATATTTAATATTGTAAATTTGATCTTCAATATACTTTAACTATTTATGTGCGTTAAGTAAAACATCGCTTATATTGGACATTATGTTTCATTTATGATATCAGACGTCCAAGATATAAAAGTTAGATATAGATAGACTAAGGTTTGGTCCAAGTTGTGGTGTTTAAATGTGTTTAAAAGCGATTAGATTAGTAATTATGAATTATGGATAAAGAATATGACTATGTTTAACGTGCGTGACGGCATTTTGTTAAACTCTCTATGATACAAAAATATAAAAAAGAGTTTAGAGAGAAAGAAGACTTAGACCGGTGGAAAAGGAAGTATCGAGTGTTCTTTTTAGACATTTCAATCTTGGTTTTAAGGTATTTCAACTTTATGACATTATATTATTTGTCTTGAGTATATTTAATAGCCACACATTTCTGAATGCCCTATAATAATCATATCACCTTTTTCTTCTTCTTTAACCGGTGATAGACCCAATCCCTACTTAGTCGAGCAATGATCATCATGAGATTATGATATATTAATTATAATATTTTGTTCAACTAGTCTTGGATATACTTTTTAATATGAAAATCAAAATTCAATACTTTTAGATCTATTTCTTTTTCACGAAACATATCAACATCCTACTTTTAAATTAAATACGAAACACATTTCTAAAGTTGCAAGTCCTAAGAGAAGTAGCCACCTCTCCATTTTGGTCTTAGATGAAAGATGTAAGTTTGACCCATCAAATAGTGTACGTAATTATGTTGCCTTACTTTGACTCGCTTCGTCCTTTATTTATTTTGTTTTGAATTTGCTAATCCCGCCTTCCCTTCTTTTCCTCTTCGTCATCTTTTTCGTTTTGCATACTTTCCTTATTTTTCTTTTACTTCGAAATTTATAATAATCTTTTGTAGGAATAGCAGTGATATAACTTATATTATGTAGACTTTTGTTAGCGTTAATCCAATGTAGATACCATAGATCGGTTATGGAAGCAACCGTGGCCTATCGGTCAATGGTTTAAAGCTTCTACACCAGATATGGGGTTCGAATTCTAGAAAATACATTTTTTTGCAGATTATTGATCTAAAGTTTTTAGAAATTTAACGCATTGTAAGTTAGAGCCGTCGGATTTTGTGAATCACGTAGAGTTATCCATCGTGATATGGTGCAAGATAATCATACATCGTTAATTGGTGTTGCGGAAAGCATTGTCATCGTTGTAGAGCCGTTCATAGAATATTTCAGGCAAATTATCATTTGTAATAGGATAATATAAAATATCTTTAGTGTTGATGTACTCATTGAGAAGGTGTTAAAAAAGATACCAGAAATTGGTTTTAATGAACTTGTTTTGGTCCACTAGCAAATACATATGCATATAATTGTCAATTATGATTTTAGAAAATGTATGCTAAATCAAGATTCTAAGAGCATCTCCATCAATACAGAGATTCTTATGGTCTCTCACAAATAAATAATATTATTTTGTAATATGATTTTGTTAATGAATTAAATTTTAAATGGTACAAAGAAAGAAACCAATTATATTAAACCAAAGAAAGAAACGTTTTTATCTTCTCTCTTCTTTTTTATTTATTTATTTATTTTAATAGAGAGTCTGTCACCTAAATACTCTAAAGTTTTAGTTTCGGGATTTGTTGAATATAGAAGTTGAGTAATACTTTATGTTTTGCTTTAGGATTTTATCTATAATACACCAAGTCCAAGTATATTATAGATAATACATCAACTAGTAACGTACAAAGTCCCAACTTGATCTCAAATTTGTTTTAACAAAAAAAAAAAAAAACTTGATCAAATTGTTACAAATATTTGAGATTTATTAACCCTAGAATTATGTACTTTCAACCGCACTACAGTCATGTTTATGAGACCGCACTAAAATCATGTATTTTCAACCATGCCCGAAAACATAGAACAGGAAAATAGATTGTTTTTTTTTTTTTTTTTTTGCGGAAAATATATATTGTTAAACTTTAACTTATATTTCATGACATAATCATTCAATACTCGATCCAGCATTTAAGTATTGCAAGACTGAGTATGTTCATTTAACACGAGAACAGTCCAAGTGCAAGTTCTTTAGATTTGGTAGGCACTAGTCATAGTTTATATGCTAACAACTAGCAAAGACTAATACGACAAGGATAAAGGGCTTTGCATAAGTTCAAATCTTAATGACCATTCGCTAATTTCTAAAACCGGTCACTTAATAAGAATGACACAATAATGAAGCTTAAAATATCTACTATCATTTAGATTATATATATTTTGGTTTCAATCATTTAGACATTGCATATAACTAATGCAAGTAAAAAACAATCAAGGCGATTGCACAACCCCACCAATTAGATTTGTTTACATGTACTCTAAGATACAAACGTCCAAACACACATACCAAACTTGTTTATCTAAATTTCTCAATACATTGAACATAGGAGCTTCTGTGATGTACGGTTTTAATGACTCTTAATGTTAGTACTCAGCCAGTGCCCCCTTACACGTGACCTTGACGAGAATTGGTTTGTCATGCATGCTTAATCTGGATTTCGGCTATTTTTAAAGGCCCATTGGATATGTTTTCGGCGGCCCAAATGCTGGTTTCCATATGGATCAACTGGTAATAATTCGCATGAATGTTCCAATTAAGGGAAGGACGACGGTAGTTCTTGAGTGGACTCGAGGGGCAAAGAGGTTCGAGTGAAACGAAGAGGGGGCTCCATTGAATTGAGAGAGATTAGTTAGTCTAGGCTTCCCTGAATACTTGATACTTGAAGAAGATGATAAGGCTTTAGTTTTTAGATTCTTAGTTCCTTACCCTTTTACGAGTTTAATGCAAGTGCGGTTGTAATTATATTTGTAGGGTTTTCTCACTCGATTAATGATATAACATTTGACGACAACAGAGAAAATAACTACGATCTAACCATGATTCATCCTTCACATCAAGAACCAAAAAAACTGAAATTAAATCACTTCGAAAACTCTATTTTTTTTAGCCGCAAGTCTTGTTGTGTCTGTATAATAACTCTTTGAGGACACGAAACAAGACAAAGAAGATCAAGAAGTACCCTCAGAATCGAAGAACTTATCAACATTGAATAATCTCAGACAAGGCTGAAACTTATATAAAGATATTCTCGAATCATCATTGGGAAGGACACATAACAACAAAACCACAAAAGTATCAAACGATGCAATAAAAAAAAAAGAGACAAATTCAGTTCCCTCAGAAAAATTGGTTCTTCTACACTTTATTTTCAGACAAGGCTGAAACTAAATATAAAGATTATTCGATCATTGGGAACTACTTCAAAGAAGAGTAAACAACAAAACCATAAAACATAAGTCAAACACAAGAACGAGGATCGAAACTGGACAACCCTAGTTTCTCAGAAAACGTAATAGATGGTTGATGGTTGCCCTCTGCTCTTGAAGCGGCGCCTTTTATAAAAGACCTAACTCGTCTCTGGAAAGTGTTGATAAATAACATTAAAGTCCTCATACTTTTAAATGTTTTATACATTTCACCCTCCTTATCTACTATTTACAAAAGGGACCAGTAATCTGACTTTGTATTGGGAACATTACAAGCTCCCCTAGTGCTTGTATGTATCCTTGAGTTGTAGAAACTTCAAAGAGACTTCGAATTAAATTGGAATATCTTACATTATTTTGTGATGCCATGCAATAAAATAATATAATATCAAGAATATCATTGCCTAATATCTAGAACCATCGAGGATCATGATCTAAATGGAACAAAATAAGTTTCAATGGGGTGATTTGGTGATTAAAAAATAAAGAAATCATTCATACAAAAGCAATGTTTATGAGCAAACGCCACCGAGGACAAAATATACAACACAAATTGAAATGGTACAAGTACTAGAACACACTGTTCCATACATAATGCACACTACTACTAAGAGCTGCGGTTACCAAGGGAGCTTCATGGACCATGTGACTGCACCGCTTCTTGAAGGCTCTTCACAGCGCTTTCATAAGTCACAAACCCCATAAACCAGAATTCGTGGTTGTCGATGGAAATCACTTGTATGTATTTCTCAGATGTGTTCACTCTGCTTGTTGATGGGTTCACTGCCTTCAGCTGGTTCACCGGAAGTACCACCTGACCATATGAGATCATCAGTCACAGATCTATAATAGAAAATTGACGGAAATAGACTTTAAGGTTCTCAAGGAACCACCCAAATCTCAATATCTGTTTTGCTTGATACAACCAGCAATGCAGAGATTATTTTGTCACCAAGTTTTCCGCTTGGTTGGAATGGATTTCAGCTCATGTTTGGAACCATTCAAAACTCTTTAACCAACAACTATTAGATGGCTCTTCTAGTTTATCAGGAGTCCTTCAAGATTTATTCTGCTCTTTTAGGCATACCAATAATGTCCTAGTTGTCTACTCAGGAAAAAAAAAAAAAAGGCATGCAACTACCTGGATACCCAACAACATCTTTAGAAGGATTATGTACTTTCCATTTTATATAAGCGTACACACACTATGTTCTATATGTTGATAATATGAAATGACAAAAATATACATACTTTTTAAAGTCTAAAAACATCTATCTACCTTTTTCTTTGTGGATAGATGCATTTGGAAATGACTAGAGTCACTAAACCGTTACCATATTACTTAATTATACTATATGAATCTTTGTTCTCAAACTGTTTTCTTAAATCTACACAGATATCAAAACAAAGAGCTAGAAGGAAAAAGGAACCATAGAACAGACAGAATACCTTGTAATAGCTCCACTTGGTCTGATCACCCTCTTTGTAGGAGAGAGGATTGTCACTACAGAAAGCAAGTTTGTGAGTTGAAAGATACATAACTCCCATCACAGGACCAGCAGATGTAGACAAGTAGCAAGCAAAGGTCTTGCGAAGTTGCTCATCGGGAAGGCAATCAAATGTTTGCTTGAAGACCTTTTCATATCCACCTTCTGCAAGTATTTTTGTCCCCTGGGCAATTCGCGAAACAGCAGCATCAGCTACACTTGGACCTGTCTTCACTGCAGAACAAGAAAAGATATAAAACATATACTCTCAATTCATATAAAATATCATCCAACCATAAGAATATAAATATAAACTCCTCACAAAAGCAAGAGATAGTATTGTTTTCACCTATATTAGAGAAGATTCAAGTGCCAAAGCAATAGACGAGAGATAGAGAACATATGAATGAATGATTTCAGCATTTTCGGAGTCATTTTCTAATTGATAGTGTGAGGAACTTGGCTTGAACTTAAAAGGAATAAGCATAACTATCACAATTGTTGGCTAGATTTTGTGTCGGTGGTTGAAGGTGAAGCAAGATCCCGGCGTTTATAAGGAAGATGAACACTAAGTTAACCAGATGACATAACCAATACTATTGTACTCTCCAAGAGAGAGTAATCAGATAAATTCGCAATTCATCAGATCGAAGAAGAAGAAGAAAAAGACGCTTACAGTGCTGCCAAACGTTTCCGGCGAGATCCTCGGCCTTCTTGGTAGCGTCGGCAGCCATCTTGCCCCATTTCCCAAGCGTATCCTTCACTGAGTCCATCGTATCTGCTCCAAAGCAAAGATCAATCAATAAAAAATAAATCAAACGAAGAAATAGGATTAGGATGTGAAATCGGATAGAGAGAAAAAGAAGAAAACTGACTCTTGGGAACAGGGGAAGGAGAAACGTAAGGATTGGACTCCGGCGGCATGGAGGTAGCGGGCTGAGAAGGAGGAGGAGGAGTGACGTCGGTAGGGTCGAGCTTAGGGTAAGGAGCGTAGTCAGAAGAGTGAGAAGAAGCCTTGGAAGGCTCCGACGTGGCGGCGGGAGTAGAAGAGCTCCGGCCAGCAGCATCATGATTCTCTTGCCCACTCATGATTCGATCTTGATTTTGTTTTCTTCGCGATTCTTCCTCTTATTTCGAAATGTAAAAGAATAAAAATGGTTTGATTCGAGTTCCGCGTTTGCCATTATTAATCCGTTGATTGTGTAATTATAATAATGTTTTTTAGTCAAAGTCGATTTAACATATATCGTGCGGTTTACAATTGATTGAATAATCCATGTATCCTCTGACAACTGGCTCTTTCTTCGTTGATTTGTGTTTTTAGCGACTAGACCGTATCACTCTTACCGGTTTTGCCAACTAATGTATCACTCTATCGCTCTCGACGAGATTTTGTGCCCCATTTTCTTCCTCAAATGCCGAATTCTGATCACTTTGGTTTCTTCCAATGAACGCGAGATTCTTCGATTTCTTGGCTCACTAAGTGATAAAGCATTACATGGCTACTACAACTAAGTGAGTCATATTGTAGCGATATTTGGATCCAAGTTGATGTTCCATCGACAATTGCTACTTTGTTCGATGGAGGTCGAGAGTCTGTATTCTTTTTCCTGGTTTAGGAGGGAAGCTTTTTTTTTTTTTTTTGATGTGCTTTGAAACTAGAGTGACCATACCATAAAGCTGGGAAAAATCATATACTGACCTTCATTGTAACGGTTTCAAATACTAGTGAAGCTCAAGTCACTTCTATGTCAAAAGACATTTTGAAAACCCTTTTTTGTTTTAATGATTAGAAGGTTCTGGGCCGAAACCTATAATTCTCTACGCTCTCCCAACGTTAATCGAACTCGTGACCTCTTATGTTTTCGAAAATTTAGGGCTTAACCATTATGCCAACTAATCTTTGGTGAATTTTTTTCCAATACAAACCAATAAAGAAGAGAAGTGGGGTTCATAAACTATATTGTTTGATGGACATGGGCTAAAACCCATTCGATTTTTTCAATTTAATAAACCAAGTGACCTATAAATCCGGCCCAATCCGTCAAAGACAAAATGAGAGTTTTGGCAACGGAAGCCCTAGGTCATTCCTCCCTATAAATATAGAGGAGCCACCATTTAGAAGGGGGCCTCATTTTTCCTCTGCATAGAATTTCTGTCAAGCTATTTTCTCTGTAAAATCACATTTTCTCATTTCAAGCTTTATCTAATAAAAACCTCGTTGTAAAACGCGAACCCTCGCTAAGATCTAATAAAAGAGATTGCTTCGTCCGCCCCACGTTATTTATTTATTCATTGTTTGAGTCGTAGCACGAACAATTGGCGCCGTCTGTGGGGACCCTTCGAAGTATTTTCTCTCCACAAGATCTAACGATGGAACCAACAATCAACGAGCTCCAGGACTACGAAACCGAGACTTCGAGCGAACTAGAAGTCAACGGCGTCGAGTCACCACCACCTGCTGGCGATTCAGTCGATCCTGCCAACCTTCCAGTTCTCGGCGACCTCCGGTGGGCCACCCGTCGCCGATGTTGAGAAGTTCTTGGCAACGCTCCGGCCTCTGCCGATGTTCGAGGCCCTATCGACGCTCTAGCTCCTACGGATGCTCCAAATCGTATCGACCATCCCGCCTCTACCAATCCTGCAACACCTCGTGGGGCTCGGCCGACCCTGAGCACGGAGGCTAACGAGGTCGCAAACAGCAGAGCTAACCTTGACGATTTGATGCAGACCATCGTCGATCGACTTGACCGACAAGAAGAGAAGAAAAATGAGAGACTCGATGCCATTGTTGCAGCACAAGCACGACATCGAACCTCTAGAGGCCGGAACACGAGGCAGCCCAGCTCCGAACTCATAGTTCATCCCCAACCAACTTCTGATCGAGACCGTTGGGGAAGCCGTCGACCGTCATCAATCATAGTCGGATCCATCGATGAACGAGCGAGAGGACGGACAAGCGAAGATACCTCTGCTGGTACGCGCGACCAAGAACTCGAGAGAATGAAGACAACAATCCGCAACATGTCTTACAAAATGCACCGCGCGATTAGTTCAGCACCAGAATTAGAGAAAGTGTTAGAAGAGACACAGCGGTCACCATTCACCTCACGCATATATGACGTCCATCTTAAGTACACAAGCAAGGTGAAACTGTCGAGCTACGAAGGAAACTCCGACCCAGCGCGTTTCCTGACAACCTTTAACCACACCGTAGGACGCGCGCACTTCTCTCCTGAAGAGCAAGACGCAGGTAGTTGTCAGCTGTTCGTAGAACATTTGAGTGGCGCTGCTCTAAGCTGGTTCTCTCGACTTAAAGTTAACTCGATCGACAACTTTGACCATCTATTTGCAGCCTTCTTGAAGCACTACTCGATTTACCTCGAGAAAGGAGCGTCGAACGCCGATCTGTGGACCATAGCCCAAGGTGCCAAGGAGCCCCTTCACACCTTCATTGGACGCTTCAAATCTATCGTCTTGAGCATTATCGTACCCGACGATGCAGCTGTTGCCGCACTGCAAAATGCCGTATGGCATAACACACGTTTTTGTGAAGATCTAATGCTCAACCAACCAGCGACGCTTGAAGACGCATTACACCGCGCGACCAAGCATATCGCAATTGAGGAAGACAAGGCAATCCATGCAAAGCGTCTCGTGCTTCCCAAAGCGGTAACTCCGAAAGAGAAGTCGAAGGAAGAGTACCAGGAACCTCGTCAACATTATGATAGAGACTACGAGGAAACTTTCGAGAAGAAGTCGCCGACTTACCAAGTCAGTAGTTCGGACACTCAGGCTCAACAGAGGTGGAACGAATATTGTCACAACGATGAAATGAAGAACTCTAAATTATATTGCGATTTCCATAAACTCTCTGGCCACTCAACGGACGAATATCGAACCTTAGAAACCTTACTTCTTTCAAAGTATAAGAATGGCGACGTATGCGTCAGTCTCGACCAGTTCGAATCAAATACACGCGACCAGCAATCCGAAGAAATGCGAGACGACGAACTTAAGCGTGCAAGGGACGCGCCAAGAGAGGATGGCGTCATGACCCCAAGACGTCGAATCTACTAAATATCGGTCCGAAAAAAAAAAAAACCTCGGCCAACAAGCCTCTCTTTTGTCATTCGAACTATGTTTGGCTTGATCCCTGCAAAGGGTACGTAGGCAGCCTTTTACGAGGCACAATTATACCTATACAAATATATATATAATAAATAATAAGCCAAGTCCATTTCGCAATAGTTTGCTCGAAACATTTGAAACAGTTCCTTTAACTCGTTTGCTCGAACCTTCGCGAACTTAGCTCTTACTATTTTCACATCGTCTTCCTGGCCAATTGTACGATTTAAAACGCGTTCCCACATGGATGCAGTAGTGCTCGTTGATCGGACTTGGAAACTCCGTTTTGATCGAAATAATCCACGTCTTTATTTAAGGAAGCCAAAATCTTACACTTAAAGACTGAAGCCGGGTCCATCTCGCGATAGCTGATAGACGGTCGGACAATATAAGCCAGGCTCCGACTTGCACGCTCGTGCCGATCTTGAAGCACCCACATGGTAAGCCGACACTACGCTAGCACCTAAGTAGAGCAAGCTTGCCTTGCTTACTTATTATCTATCAAACTCTGATTCTCAGTTCAAGCATATACATGATAAGTCAAGAGACATCTTGCGCCATAATATGCTTCGAAAAACAAGTTTATTGCCAAGGATAACCTCGCCTGAGCCTCTCCGTTGGCCGAGGAAAACCTTGCAAGAAGAACCAAATCCGAGTTTTGGCTCGCACCAAAACACATTTCAACTAAGACCAGTCTTACATCAAAAAATCTTAAGTCAGAAGACTCAGTTCCTCTATCTTCCTGCTCACAAGATTCACAGATTAGAATACAAATAAGAGCCAAAAGCCAAGCTTCACCTCGCGTTTTTAATCGAAGCCGAACTTTGCCTCACAAAAGTCGAGCTCTGCCTCGCAAAATCCAAACTCTATCTCGCATTTGTTTTTTAACCAAGAATCTAGCTTTGCCTCGTATTTCTTAACCAAAAGCCGAGCTCAACCTCGCACTTACTCAAAAATCGAGCTCAGTCTCGCAATCAATCAGAAATTCAAACCTTAACAAAAAAAAAAAAATTGAAGGGTTTACAACATCGACCTGAGTGCCAAGAAATCTAGGTCATATAATAGAAGGTTCGAACAAACAAAAAAAAAGGGATAACAATGAAGTCGCTAAGAAATGAATCAAACTGCGCCAAAACAAGGACGTGCCAAGCCGAGGTACAACGCCGAGTTATGACGCCGAGTTACGACACTGAGCTACAAAGCCAAGCTACAAAGCCGAGCTACGAAGCCGAGCTAAGAAGCCGAGCTACGAAGTCGTGCTACGGCGCCAGGCTACGACGCCGAGTAAAATTCTAGGGCAAGGGAAGCCCTAGGTCATTCCTCCCTATAAATATAGATGAAAAGCTCGTTGTAAAACGTGAACCCTCGCTAAGATCTAATAAAAGAGATTGCTTCGTCCCCCACGTTATTTATTTATTCATCGTTTGAGTCGTAGCACGAACATTATTGTTGTTGATTCCGAAAAAAGCTCATTCACTGCCACCACCGAATACGAGAAGAGAGTGTCTAACCGGAACCGAGGTCGAGGAAAAGAGAAGAGAGAACCTCTTCATTCTCGTGGAGCTTTTCTTTTTCGCTCGGCCTCGGTTTCTGTGGGATATCCTTTTCTCCGCTAATTTTTTTTACCTCTACATTTGTTTTTTTTTTTTACCGTTTCGCTGGGAATAGTTTACAGCAAAGATCAACGTTATAACTAATCTTAACCAATTTCGAATCTACTGAATGAGCTAGAGACTTTTACACGAATTGGCCAAAAAGCAAAGATTCGAACGTCTCTCGTGTCTCGGGCATATGCGTAGGGTTTAACTCTGAAAATCAAAAACCTCTCCCGTTTCTGCTGCTTAGAATCCACAGAGTCATGCGAAGGTTTAACTGGGTTCGTTTCCTTCATCCCTCTCTGTTTTTTTTTCGGATTTTGAATTGGTTCTCCGAGAGAGCTAAATCTTTCGTTCGTAGGTTCTGCGGCATATACAGGCACGAAGAATATTTGATTCTGCTCTCAGATTGCGACAAGGTAATTATAATTTAGGGTTGTTGTCTTCGTCGAAGATCAAGATTTTGTTTGTTTCAAGAGAATCAAAAACTGGCATACATATGCTGTTCGAGGTTTATGGTCTTATCTGAGCTGATTTTGGTGTATATGCAACACAGCAACGTCAATGCAGTTTACTGGTATTGTAGAATTCTATTGTAGTGATAAGTTTAGCTCAAATGGGTTTTTCGGGTTTGTCAGTAAGGGGGATCAAAGTTATTGGGCACGATTTAAGAGAATCGAAATGTATTCTGGAGGCAGCGGGATAGTTATGTTCTATTGATACACTGAGGATATAGTGGTAGCTAACATTAGGGAATTTTCAATTGATGTTTTGTTTTTATCTATAGGAAATATGAATACATTACTTGGAAGTCTTGACATTTTGCAGGGTCTCAGAAGCCGTTGTTCGAGCGTTACATTCACGCCACAGGTTTTGTTTTTTTTTGCCTTGGCTTTTTTCTTGACGGAGAGATTGTGTGCTTCTTTATCATTTTATTCATCAAATGATTTTGGTTTCGCATAATGGTTTTCAGGAATATCCTGCTCTAGTGCTCGTAATTATTATGATGTTCTCGGTGTTTCTCCAAAAGCTACCCGGGAGGACATTAAAAAGTCATTTCATGAGGTGAGTCAATAGGTCCATTGTTTGTAAACTGTCCTTCAACTTTTCACACCTTTTTTACACCAAGCAAAAACCATTAGTAAATTGTCCGCTCAAATTTATGAGAAAAATGTACAACTGTTTCAGCTTGCAAAAAAATTCCACCCTGATACAAATAGAAATAATCCGTCAGCAAAAAGGAAATTCCAGGAAATAAGAGAGGCATATGAGGTATTTTTTCCTCTCACTAGATATCCCCCATCCTCCACTATCAGTGCATTTTGAATGTATCTTTTGATATACTTTTGTGTTGGATTGAAAAACTGCAGACCCTGGGAAATTCTGAAAGAAGAGAAGAATATGATAAGGTACGCTTATGTTGTTGTTGTTTATCCGGTAGAGAGATCACTAAATAGATTTTTTTTTGTTATCACACTATACAGCTGCGCTATCAGAGTTCAGATTATGTAAATAATGACGGTGGAGATGCAGAGAGGCTCAGACGTGCCTACCAATCTAATTTCTCTGATTCGTTCCACAAGATTTTTTCTGAGGTACACAATTTTGTTTCCAATTCGTCTCATCTGTTTATGTGACTACTGACTAGTCAAATCTCTAACATTACTACACTTGATTCAGATATTTGAGAACGATCAGTTTCAACCTGATATTCGGGTCAGTTTCTCTGATTCTCTCTTTAATTAATACAACTGGAAGCTGGTTGACATATGTAAATCATGTAGTGTAGGGCTCTTCTGTAATACACATGCTTATATTGCTCAAAATTGAATAGGTGGAACTGTCGCTTTCTTTTTCCGAAGCTGCAAAAGGGTGCACAAAACGTTTGTCTTTTGATGCATATGTCTTTTGTGATTCCTGTGGTGAGTGGCCCCAGAATTTCCAGATAACTTCTCTTTTGTATCTACTAATATTGAAAAGCCAGTCATGGTGCGCAAGATTTCCTGTAAAGATACTTGAGAGTAAAGACATTTTAGCTGAGGAGTCCTAACTCGTCATGGTACATTATTATTCAGTTGCTCAATATGGTAGTATAAATTTCTTAAAGGAATATAGTTTTCTGGAAATGGCTCTGTGATGAATCGATGTTAATGTTAATCTAATGTACAGTTTTTGCCGTGCTTTTTTTCTGATTTCTTGTAACATTTACAGCTTTTTTTCTTTGAAAATTTGCTGATTCAGCCAATTTAGAGAGGACGAATGACTCACTTGGGTGACAGTAATATTGTTGCAAACCCATGACCCCCAATCTCTCATAATTTATCATTTTACAGATGGGCTTGGCCACCCTCGTGATGCTGCCATGAGAGTTTGTCCAACATGCAGGGGCGTTGGACGAGTAAGTGCCAACTAGAGGATATAATCTTTGTTTTCTTTGGAGGTTTATAAAATTATACAATTCCAATTTACAGTACTATGCCATCTGTCTCTTTAACAGGTAACTATTCCTCCCTTTACAACATCATGCCAGACGTGCAAGGGGTCGGGACACATTGTTAAGGTCTGAGAAAAGGAGCTCTTTTATTGATGCTTGAGTAATTCTCTCCGTTACTGGTTACGAGTATATATATTGTCTACTCTTCAGGAGTACTGCATGTCTTGTAGAGGAACCGGTATTGTGGAAGCCACAAAGACAGTTGAACTTGTGATCCCTGGGGGTTGGTTTGAAATCTTCATGCTTTTTTCTATCTTTAACTTTGTTTTTGATTCTAAAACATGTCAGTTCAGTTCTGCTATATAAATAGATTTTATTTACACTGACGTTCCTTTCTCTGAGGATTTGTGTGGTTAAGATTACTGGTCACACTTACTGTATGGCTGTCTTGTCTTTTTATTGCTTGGTAATGTGCATTTCCTGGTTAATTGTCTTTTGTCTGCACTTGGTATTTATGGCAACGATGAAACGAAGAATTTAGAAATGTGATTTCCGAGTATAATACATGACTTTGCTGGACCAGATAGTGAATTTGGTTTTTGATGACATGATTCTGTCAACCTTTAATTTGCTTTCTTGTCTCTGTACTTGACCACAGGGGTGGAGTCTGAAGCTACGATCCCAATCCTAGGTGCTGGTAATGTAAAATCAAGAACAAGTCAACCTGGGAACTTGTATATCAAACTAAAGGTTTGTTAAAAGCATCTTTATTTTTATCAAATTTGTACTTGTATACATTTCCTAAGATGTGCTTAGAGAAGTTTGAATCGAACCCACCCTGACTTTGATCTACCATACGAGTCTCATTAATCAATTCAGCCTAAGAGATAAGACAGTTGATGCAAGCGTCAAAGTTATGTTATAACTCATACACTTTGAATGAATTCATTCCTAAAATAATCTACACCAATGTTCACAGATTTACATGTGATGGCTATTCTATTGTGTTTGTTTCTCCAGTTGTCACTATATAATCAAGACTTATTACATCTAGTGAATAGATTGTTTATGCTGCCTTAAGGTTCTTAAGTAGTCTTAGATGTTATCATAGTTCTTGCCCCATTTAAGGTCTTACTGCACGTGGCATTTTCCTTTGATGACAAGTATCTAATCTTCTTCTGCTCACAGGTTGCTAATGATTCAATTTTCTCTAGGGATGGCTCAGATATTTACGTGGATGCTAATATTAGCTTTACACAAGTAAGCACACTGGTGATTCCTGAATTTTGGGTTATAAGCAGAGCAGTACCTTCTAAGCATATGTTTTTTTCTGCAAAAGCCTTAACCACTGGCTGATAAAGCTCTGCAGTAACATAATTTAGAGGACATCTACTAGATGAAAGTTGTCTGCAGTCTAGCTGAAAATTAATGAGTTTTGTTCTATTCTACTGGTTTATGTAGTAGCATCTATATCATTATGTATAGGACGCTCTTGTCGTATAATTAGATAATGTGGCATATCGGTTCCAACTCAATTTGATGGCACCCAGTCATAAAACTCAAGTGCACGCTGCTGCAGTATTTTGTCACCCAGCCATAGAACCTCGGCTGAAGTATTTTTCTTATATAGTGCATCCTTTCATGTCTTATGGTTTACGTTGTTTCTACTTTCTATCATTGCTCCCTTGAGCCATACTGGACATGTCTTAGAAAACTTACTTGACAGGCCATTTTGGGAGGCAAAGTTTTGGTGCCAACGCTTTCAGGCAAGATACAGCTAAATGTAAGATACGTTTCCCAGTGAGACTGATATAATATTTTGTCTCTTTAGAATTTGGTATTCGCGTTTGCAACTGAGAACAAGTTGCTTTTCATCCTCTTACCAAGAGGAAGGTTTAGATCTCAGGCCTTTGGAGATAATAGAGGTGCCTTAATGAAATTGTTGCAGATACCAGAGGGGACTCAGCCTGGTCAACTTCTTGTTTTAAGAGGCAAAGGTACAGATAATTATCAGCCTATATGGTCAATTTTTTTGTATATTTACTTGAACTCTTTTTAATAGGTTAGTTTGTGCAGGACTACCAAGACAAGGCTTTTTTGTAGATCATGGAGATCAGTATGTCCGCTTCCGCGTTAACTTTCCTACGTAAGATTTCTTCTACTTGGAGTTCAAGAAATAAATTTGTTGAGACACCCACATTATGCTATGCTTAAAACTCTACTGGTGTTTGGAATGAAGAAGCACTCTGCTCTAAAAGTTGATGTTTTTGAATTAGTTTCCCAGGTCTTTTTGTTTTGGTTTCCCTGCGACTCTTACTTTGCATCCGGTTATAGAAATTCATGTTGATATGATCAGTTTTTTTATATTCTGGTGGCATGTGGGTGTGTTTGGGTTCTCTTCTTGTCATTTCGGCGAAGGAGGGACCTATACCACGTGCTTGATTTTTGGAATCATCATATGACAGGTTTGCCGAGCATATGTTGATAGATTTCTGGTATATGCTTATGAGGTGTACTTTTCCTTGTATTCTCTAGTGAAGTGAATGAACGTCAGCGTGCTATACTGGAAGAGTTTGCAAAGGAAGAAATCAACAACGAATTGAGCGGCTCTGCTGAAGGAAGTTGGTAAGTAAATTTTTATTTTTATAATTGTATTTATAACAGCATAATGTGGGTAATATCTGATGGTTAGACCTAAATGGATATCTGGTAGAATTCGCCTCAGAGGAATGTAGTTACAATAGAAGAATTGGTGATGCTTGTATGTTACTGGGATTTTCTAGGCCTGCTAGAAATAAGAGTTTGTAAAAGCGGATTTGTAGATAAAACACAAAGTTGAAAAATGAGATAGATAGGTTCTCTTATAAACATGTAGAATAATACTGTAGACCTGTTTTTGTATTATTGATGCATTCAAGTTTCAAATTGTTTGAAGCTCTAGGGGAAACAGTGTAAAGGCATACCGTTAGAGAAAGCTAAAAGATATTTTGGGGCTTTTACTTTTGCATATTGATTCAACTGAATGTTATCTCCTCTCACTAGTGATTGTTCCTTATAGTAATGAAGAATCATGAAATGAATCAAACAGGCTTTACCAGAAGCTCTCTACTGGTTGAACTTACAGGTGGAATCGAACGGGTCCTCAGATCATACGCGATTTCTCATTAATGGTGCTGCTGGTGATATTGTTCAACAAGTTAATGGGATGAAACCGCCACGAGAGATGAAAGATAAAAGCATTCAGGAGAAGACAACAAGAATACTAATTTCATCTATAGCTGGGAAAACAAACAGTTCAACAGCATAACAGAAAGGGCGACGGTCATGATTTGACTTCATATTCTATCACAAACTCATTTGATGTGAATAATAAGAGACATCAACAAGTAAAGCTGAAATAAATAAGAAGACAAAACTCCTCATAGAGTTGTGTTTTTGGCATAGTTCCACAAGTTGTTAAACATCCTCTAGTCTAACTACAGGGCTGAAATGAGTGTAATGATATCTAAGCTTGGTTTAGTTTTAACACTCACTAATGGTTCTTGACAAAGAAGACGATTCTGTCTCCCGACTCTCCTCCTGCTGAATTCTCTTCGTATCCTTGACCGACTTGATCTCACCATAAAAGTAAGAGACAAAACCCCAAAGGGAGAGAGCAAGAGAAAGTCCCTTCTCTGCGTGAAACTTTTCATGGTAGAAAATAACAGCTAAAACCTCTGTGATGGGCAAAAGGACTGATATCATAATACCCGAGACGAGAGAAGATGCGCAGAAGATTAATCCAATGGCTCCCAAGAAGAAGCCTTGCCATATTATGGCTGAAAACACAGTCACAACATAGAACATTACCTCTCCAAGCTTGAACTGTCTTGCTTCTTTTGGTAGGGCCTGCAAAACAAAAATGGGAAGGATTCAAGTCTAAGCATCTATTGTGCTAAAACACTTTTGCAGGTTTTAAGATTCAAAAGACTGACTAACCTTGAAATCACCAGAGATGAACATACCGCTGAGGCTGACAATAGAAGCAAGGAAACATAAAATCAACTGGACCTCGAGCACGAGCGTATAGCTCATAGGTTGCTTAGCTTTCTGGTAAGAAAGTTCCACTAATGGCAAGATAAAAGCATACATAACAGCTGCTGCTACAGTCATCAAGAAACCAATTATGTATTGCTGGTGAGTCTCATGAACCGGCTTATCAGTTTCGGTATGCATTCCCAATACCGAAGCTCCAACAGTTAACAAGACAACAGCATTGATGGTAAAAGGAGTGAACTTGTGTTTAACCATGAAGTATGAGAAGATAGCTATGAAAGCTAACTGTGAAGCAATGATGAGAGCAGCCGTTGAAACTGGGAGATAAGCTATGCCATATGCATACAAGTAGTTATCAAAGCCTGAGAGAATGCCTATGAAAATAGCCGCGACAAGAAGACGCGGTTTGATAAGAAAAAAACTTGTATCCTGGCTTCCATTGTTGTTTCTGCGCCGGTTGATGTAAGAGATGAGCAGAGGGATGAAGATAACTGGAAAGCCTGCAGTTTCAAGAAAAGTAGAGAACCAAATGCTTTTACCACCATTGTTGAAGTAGAGACGCATAATCAGAGGACCTCCACAGTTTCCTATGGCTAGAATAATGCAGTTTATGATCACAAGAGCATTCACCATTCTTGTCTTGTTTCTTCTAAACTTGGTGGTAATGTTACTTATAAGGGCTGGTGTTACTGTCTTTTGCACAATATGGCTCTATTTGTAGATTCAGTATTGATAGATCTTTGTGTTTCTTTGACCTAGCGAGCCTCCAATGGCTATAACCTATAATTCCTAATTTTATGCCCACAAATTTAGCTAACAGTTTTGTTTCGTATTAAAACGTTAGTAAACATACTTTGAGGGTTTCCATCCAATTCTATAGTTTTGTTTACTGGATTTATCTACATTTGGTGCAATGTCATTAAGAATTTTCAGTTTATCATATGCTCTATAATTGTAAGATTTAAGGGAGACTTTATTGGTTCTTTGACTGTCTTTATTCTTCTTTTTATTAGTTTTTTTTTTAATTTACATAGACACAAAAATTATTGTTTCTACAATTTAATATTGTTTTAACTATTGTAGACTTTTCCTCACTCTAGAAATATATCTATAGATTTACTACAGGTGTACTGTATTGCATTTTTCTTTTATCAAATATCTTTAAATTTATTTATGGAAAAATGATTCTTAGCTACATAAACTATGGGATAATACATGATAACACATACGAACTATCGAAATGTCGTTTTAGCTACACGAACAAACAAATAATGCATAGTGACATACACGAAGAATTAAAAAATATGTTGTTAACCCCATTTCAGATATCTATTATTAAATTTTGATAACTGGGGGTTTATAATATAATTAAAAATTTTTATAAGGACCAAAATAGTAAAATCCATGAGACCCGACCCGGTTAATTAACAAGAACAACGAATGAATCATTGTAAATATTAAGTTTTATATAATCACACATTGTACGATTAACTAAAGGCATTCATAAATTAATATTTACAATGATTCATTTGTTTCATATACAACATGTTAGATTTTTGCTACGTAAAAGCTTGACCTTATTCACATAATGTTAGAATTTAATTATTTAACTAAAAGTTTGATTTTTGCTATGAATCTATACGCTTACTAAAAGCTCGACTTTGTTCGGTTTACTTAAATTGATTAAAATTTATTGAGAAGTTAACCAAAATATCATAGGTTACATCCAAAAAAATAACATAACCAATCGACTTTGTTTTTTTGTTATTTTTTTGGTTATTTTTTTTAGCTAAGAATCATTTTTCCTTTATTTATACAGATACAATTATAGATTTAATTATACACAGGAACAATAACAAATATACTAACAAAATACAACAATCGCACGTAATATTGAAAAACAAAACATCTATAGAAAAGGCAAAAGAGCTTCAAGCAACAGAATCACTAAGTGGAAGAGTAGGCAGCTCTGTCTCCGGCGGCTGAGGTTTGTCGACAACTCTCTTGCCGGATTTAAACTCACCGTAGAAGTAAGAGACGAATCCCCACAGAGAGAGAAGGAGAGAGATACCTTTCTCAGCTTGAAACTTCTCCCGGAAACAAACGACGGCCAAAACCTCTGTCACCGGAAGCAGAACACTTATGAGAACACCTGAAGCTAGAGACGATGCACAGAACACAATCCCTATGGCTCCTAAGAAGAAACCTTGCCATATTATCCCTGTGATCACTATCAATGCATAGTAGAACACAGATCCTCCGATCTTGAACTCTCTTGCTTCTTTTGCTATCACCTACATAACATATATGATGATTTGAGTTGATTCTTAAGTTCAATCCATCCAGTGAAAACCTGAAAATATTATACCTTGAAATCTCCAACGACGAACATCCCAACAACGCAAAAGCAAGTAGCAGTGAGGCACATGACCATCTGAATCTCAAGAACAAGTGCGAAAGTGATTTCTTGTCGAGCTTTCTTGTAAGTGAGCTCAACGAGAGGCAATATGAAAGCGTAGAGAACAGCTGCAATCACAGTCATCAAGAACCCAACCAAATACTCTTTGTGGCTCTCGTTAGCCGGTTTGTCTCCATCGCTGTGTAACGCAAGGATTCCTGTACCAACCGTCAACAAAACGACTGCGTTTATGGAATAAAAAGTAAACTTTTGCTTGACCAACAAGAAAGCGAAGAGAGCATTGAAGGCTAATTGTGTTCCGATTATGAGAGATGAAGTTGAAACTGGCAGATAGGCTAATCCGTAAGAGTATAAGTAGTTGTCAAGTCCTGTGAGAAGCCCTATGACAATGGAGGCAATGAACAGAGGAGTTTCCATTAGAAAAAGCTCTGTTTTTGCTCTGTTTTCTGCGTTGTTGCGGTTGCGGTTGCTGCGGCTGAGGAAGGAGACCAAGAGAGGGATGAGGATGATTGGACAACCAGCGGTTGATAGGAAGCTCATGAACCAGATTCGTTTTCCACCATTGTTGTAGTAGAGACGAGTTAACAAAGGACCTCCACATGATCCTATAGCAAGGATAATACAGTTTAAGATTAACAGACCATACTTCATTATTTTCTATTGGAGTTTTTGGTGATATCTAATCATTAGCTCAAGAGGGTCAAATATATGTGTTCTCGTAGATATTTATGTTTTGTTTGTTTGTGGTTTTGAATCGGGTGATTACATTATCATGCAAGTAGGGAAATTTAAACGGTGGGACATTTCGTAGCGGTGCGTTTGCGATTTCAATTAATCGCTGTACAGGATGGTCCAACTGAGGACAGGATGGTCCTTTCCTCTCTTTTATCGTGATAAACCCAAAAAAAAAAAGAGAGAGAGACGTGTTAGTTTTTGCTCTACACACATTATGTATGACAAAACTGAAGAGTTGAATTGTCGAAACACTAATATCTTTTTTATAAGGGTTTTTTTGCAAAAAAAAACTTATAAATCGCCATTTTTTATAATTTTACTTTTTATTTTCAAAAAATACAAATTAATCATATGAATATATGTAATTTATAAATGATTTTAAGGTCACATATATTAGATTTAAAATTTTAAATGTAAACTTGGACTATTAGTTACGAGTGTTTCGATTTGATATATTATTTATGAACATTTTACGATTGTGACAATGATGACGAGGGGTTTTATTACGTATTAATTTAACTTCGAGGAATTGACATGCGCTTTTTAGATATATAAGATAAAATTGCAAACAAATGTCAATTTAAAAGTTTTTTTTTTTTTGCAGAAAACTCTTTTATTATGTGTTAAGTTAAATTTTGTTGTAGTTGTTGTTGGAAAAGATAGTTGTGTGTATGAAAAGCAAGAAAATTAAAATTTCTACAAGAAAAGAGGATGAGATTAAAGAGAAACATCATTTTATTTATATACTTCGTTTTATCTTAAGATGAAATTGTTGTAGAAAGTAAACTTGATTAGATATTTATCTTTAGCATCCATTTTGTCTTCTATTATGAATAAGTTAATCAATCAATCAATTTACAAATACTTTAAGACATGGAATGCTGACTTAAAGCTATTTAGATTGTAGACTTGAATCTTGACTCTGATATTTTCTGCTACAAGTTGTTTATTAGCTCTATTGTTTAACTCCAACTAGTCGTTGGCTTGAACGAAGTGCTTTAACTTTGTTTGATATGTAAGTTTGACCGTATTAATTTAACTTTGTAACATTTCTACCGTATAGAAAAAATAAAAGTTTCAGAAATCTTCTGTCTAAATTTTGAGAAATAATTTGACGGGAGTAGTTACGTTTTCCATGATTGATGTATATGTTAATATAACATTATAGCTTTAAGACCAATAGTCAAAATTGGTGGTGTTAGTTCTCATCATAAGCCAATCAAAAGTAACGATGAGTCTGAGATAACATTCTACGACTCCAAATTGATGTGAACAACAATCTCACTTTATTCCAAGACATGGAAACACTAACGCTATTGATTTGTGCACCTTATGTACTGTGAGTCACATGTGATTCATGTATACATAAATAAGAAATAGAATTGTATATTATTTATTAACAAAAAAATGAAACAATTGGTCATTCATTATTGCTTACCAAGACGTTGATAGCCCTTTATAGTAGAACATATAATCATGGTTTAAAAAATAAAGATTCAATTAATTCTAATGAATTGACATAGTGGTAGACAGACATATATGCATAGTGCAGGCAAGCAAAATACCATAAATTCAAAGATCATTTAGTAGAACATACGCACATGACCATAGATTTTTTTTTTTTTTTTTTATAAAATGGAATATATAAATTGATTTTTTTTATCATCGAAGTCTTGAATAAATTTATGTAATTTTTTTTTTCTTTTAACTGATTCATTATCAATAAACTGAAGGCTTAACGTTTCTCTTAATTGTCTATTTAAAATTTTGGCTTATACATATTATACAAATAGATTTTGGTCATTTTATCAATAAACTCAAGGCTTAACGTTTGTGTCAAGTTTAGTCTAAGAGCTATTTATCTACACAAACTTTTATATAGATAACATTAAAAACCAAACTCGGATGGTCTCTTAGGTAGATTTAATTTTCTTCAAAAATTCAAAACTATAATTTATTATCCCAAGTACAAAATGTTCGTGTATATATATACATTAAAAAATTGATTTTGAATCCTTAGAATCAAATAGAGAAACAAAAAATAAACATACTGTGTGGTAAAATTGGAACGTGTGGGTTGGTGATGAGAGTGGCCATGAAGAAGGAGGAACCCAACTCTTAAGCTGAATCTGGTAATCTTACAGGCAAATTAGCTTTCCTGTGACCCCTTTGACCAGACCTTCTGTCTCTTCCACGTCTTCTAGGCGGTGTTGTGCTAACCCTTCCACTTGACATTTTCCTAGGCAAATCGCTGCTGATTAAAGCTGGTGGCGGCGGTGAAGGTGGTGGAGGATGAAAATTAGGCACCGGTGGTCGTTGCCTTGCAAATCTTTCTTGTTCTGCTCGATGATATCTCTGCATTTGAGAGTCCGATACAAACGGGTAATGATTAAGTCAGGACGTTTTTACTACCTTTTCTTTACACTAAGTCAACATGAGAAGAAGAATCACCTGAACTACAAAATTGCGTCTTTCGCAGTCAAGGAACATGCTTACTGTCCAGTTTGTTTTTGCTGCAATCTTATCTCTTACTGTTGAGAAACTGATTTGATCTCTAGAAGTGAATCGGTCAACTTCGTTGAACCAAAGGCAAGTAAAGAGGTTGCTGATGGGAACATGCTCTCTTAAAATGACACAGCCCTCTGGTACGTCTGCATAGCCCAACCATAGAGTTGTGTATCTTATAAGTGTTTGATCCCCGAAAAGGGAATTCTGGAAAGAATAAGCTAAAGAGACATACCGCTAGTGATTGGCAATTTTGCCACAGAATATGGGGTTAACCCTTCATTCTTGTAGAAATCGACCTGAAAGTCGATAGAAGCGTTATCATATTTACCAGCAGCTTTATTTGCTTCGGCTTCCACTAAGACGTCAAATCGTTTGTAATGTCTAGAGATCGCAAAAGTAGCATTTTTCCTCCACAAGAACCTGATGAGAAGAGATGTCAGGTGAACTGCTGTAGTCCAGAAACATACTTACCAAGCCTAAGGCCTTCTAAACTCAAACCGTGAACTTATTCGAAACAATTGGAATTTTAACATTACTGGAATGTTAAGCACAAATGCGAGCTGCTTAAGGAAATTTGTCTGGAAGAAACAAGGGGTGGAACTAGCAGATTTCTACAATAAGAATTCACTAATATGATTAAAGGAATTTTTGTTGTTCAGTAACTGCGGAAGGTTCATAGACAACCACAATTGAAAATGGTTGCAATGGAATACGGGGAACACTGCATACACCATATCACTAGAGGTATCCTGGGATTGATCTTATACGAGATAAAATATGATAGGCCTCACCTTTCAAGAATTTGATATGGATCGACGACAAGCTCAAGTTTTCCGTCAATCCATAAAGAATAGCGAGCATTTGGAAACATCCTATGGACAAGAAGCTTGGGCACCTGCAAAGAACGAGGCATCAGCACGACAGTGGCATTTATAATCTCTCTCTTTACTCTGTTCATTTTGGAATCAGCCATGTGCAGCAAGATCTATGTTGTAAACTCAAATCTAATTTTCTTGGGTTTTTCTTAGAAGAACTATTTGCTCCCCGGTTAGTAGTAAACAACTTCAAGCCTGATCTAAAGCAAAAGGATATTGTTATAGCAGTGTGGTACGGTACCTTTGAAAAAGATTATAAACATAAGGGGATATATCTAGCATGCCATTAAGTTCATGTTACAGTTTGGACTAGCTTAATGCATAATTTCGTCCTTAAACTTTCTTATTGAAAATATATAAGAGGTGTATTTACCTTTCCATTGCGTCTTCCATCTGAATAAGGGAGATTATGAACAACAACAACTCTCCATATCCCTACTTTCTTGTTGCTGTCAAGGCCTCGTTCTTTCTTCAAAATTGATTCAGTTTCTTCATCAACAAACATATAAAAGCAAACTGTTTCCTCTGAATATTTACTGATATTTTGTGGGGCTTTTACATCATCAAAAGCATCTAAAAAAATATAGAGAGATTCTAACATTAGAAACATGCAAAACTTGGCATAAAGACTGGAATATTGTTTAGAAAATAGAAAAAGATCATGCAAAGCACTACCAAATACTGCTGAAGCAACAACTATCCCACGACATTGCTTCATTTCAAGAAGATCTGCTTCATCAATGTCAAATCCTGTATTTCGGCCAGGTTGAGGTCCTTTGACAAACCTGATTGCAAAATCATGGATAAAAACAGAAATCTACTAAGATGAGACAGAAAAGGACCAGGGAATTACAAAAAGACCATAAAGATACTTACCCACAGTGTACGCTCATTGTTTCTTTAATGTCAAAAGAATCATTCCTATGTTTCAAAGTAGGATAACCACCAAAATCTGACCCTCCAAACTCTGTCTCTCTGTTTAGTGGTTCTTCATATATATACGTTAAGTTCTTAAGAACAGGGGAAAATGACGGGGCATTTGGCATCAAGGCAACTGCTTCTTCTACTGGAAGGTAACATACTGGGCATGCTGAAATCAAAACCAGGCAGAACAAACCAATACTGCTTACAAAACGTCTCTATGACAGTAAATCTCAGATCTTTTCAACATCATCACAACAGCAATATTGTAGTGATCTCAGAAAAGAAAAAGAAAATTGGAGAGAGACCAGAAAATCAAGACTAAATATCTTACGGCGTGGTCCTGTTCTTTTTCTGTCTGCTGGTGGGGGAGGTAAGGTGAAACTGTTACAAGGATGTCCTTGAGGAAGCGTATAGCCAAGAAAATGCATAGGAGGAGGAGGAGGGAACACTATAACATCTTTTGCCTTGAACGATATATTTCCAATATTCATGTTTTGCTCTTCGTTTGTTTGTAACATGTTTGAATAATTTATGCCTGAACTGCCATTGAAATGGAGAAGACTCGGAGGACGTTGAACTTCCTGACCATCTTCACCTAATAACAAAAGCAAAAGAACAGTCACAATCATTGCAAGTCCATTGTTCATAAACTTCAAATCAAAATCCCACCAGTAACGCTCTAGCTGTAAGTAAGTAGATTCTTAAAGTAAATTCTAGCTCGAAGTAGCATTCAAATTGACTTGTGAATCATTAATTGTATTACATTACACCATCTTAGCCTTACGATCACCACTCGACACAACTTTGGCTCCAAAATTCTAAGCCAAAGCAAACACATTGGTCAAAACACACAAACATACTAAGATTGTTCAGTCGAACCAATACGAATCAAAGCTAATCCCAGTTAGAGACTAAATCCAGAAGCTAAACACTCAAATCACCACAACATTGACAATCATAAAATTGATTACCTTTGCCAACGTAAAGAACGCGAAGGAAGACGACGGCGGAGATTAAGAAGAGAAGCAACATGCCCACCTTCTTACGACCAGCGAATTTGCAGATCCAATGTACAATACCTTCTCTCTCTTTCTGCATCTTAGATGGTTTTGTACGCGTCGTCGTGGTAGTGATCTGAATAGGGAAAACAACGCCGTTAAGTCCCGTCTTCTCCAAGGAACCATAGCTACTGGATCGAACGCCCAATCCAGTCATCGTTCCCCTTAAATCCCCCCTCAAATCATCACTCCATCAAACTCAAATCCGATGTTTTCACTCAAATTCAGATCAACAAGTTTAAAGCTTGATTGTTCAAGTTACCCAAAATTGGATTCTGGGTTCTGATCTACAAAATTCAGCTCGAATCAAAAGAATCAAAGAATGAAATGGGAGAATCAGAGGAAGAAGACACAGATCAAGAGGACTCGGATGAAGGAGAAAAAAAAAACAAAATCTAGGGTTTGTGATTGGAGGATAGGGTTTTAATTCCTCAGAATTATTTCAAAATCAAGGAATTTCTCATAAAGCCATTAACAATGGGCAACAAAAGTCACTCTCTCGCCTTCTCAAACAAAAACAAAATACTGTCAAAATTGACGACGAAATAAATACTCTACCCAAACAAATAATCAAAAATACATAATTCCGCGTTAACAAAAAAGCAATTTTGATAAATCTTATATCCATAATTTGTCTTTTCTATTTCTTTTTTTGTCTACTTCTTTATATTTTAATTTAATGTAATAAGGACTAATATAATCCAAAGTTTTCAAAAAAAAAAAACATTATGTAAGAAAAGAAAACAAGAGGAAGATCGTAATTTTTGTATGTAATAAAAAGGTTTATTATCTGTTTGTGTATAAAAACTGGGTAAAATCTTTGATATGATTAGTTTCTGATACTAGTTTACAACTTTACGAAAAATTAAGCACGTTGATTAATTTTCATTAATGTTATTTTTAATCTCTGTCTTGACAAAAAAAAAAAAAAAGTTAACCTCTGTGTCTCTATGAAATTAAAAATAACTAATCTTGTAATACAATTGTAATGGGACACGTGGCGATTTGTTACTGATGGGCGGGGAAACTTTAACATCTAAAAATTAAAGGATAATATAAAATTTAAGAGGCTATTATTATTGTCCAAACACTCATGTAAGCATCATTATAGAGTTTGTGACAACTAAGATTTTTTAAAATAAATGAAACAAAAACATTAGTTTAATCACAACTACGTAGCAGTCATTATTAATCGTATCTGTCGCTCTAAAATTATAGTCCTGTTGTTTAGTTTTTTGGTTTAATACATTCGTTTCATCATAACTTCAGTTTTAAGTTTATTTTTTTTGTGCTCTTGATTTTTCGCACATGATATATAGCAGTCTTTATAATATTGACATAAAAGATAAATTCTTAATACTATTAATGTTTTTTTTTTCCCAAGTACTACTCTGTCAATAGATTCTCATTTAGTTATGTATTGAGTAGGATACATAAATTTTTGCTAAAATATAGAATTATTTTCATTATGGAAAATTTTATATGAATGGATCTGCAGATGTTTGGTAAAAAGAGGTAAACATGTTCTTTAAAACAAAAATGTCCAATTGCAACATTAAAAACATACACGAGTTTTTTTTTTTTTTTTTTTGTCAACACACAATTATAACTATTATGTATCTCTCTTCTTATTCTTACAAAAAAAATTTGTTGTCACAACTCTTCTTTTTCTTACATTTTGCTTATTAACGCTTGTGTTTTATTATTACATACTGCATCGTAACTTAATTTCAGGCTTTAAAATATTTTTAATAAAAATGGGAAACTTTATTTCGTATTAAACAAAGCATTTATATATATTATAGCATTAGAAAACTAACAAATAGAGAGAAAATGGTTTATAAATATTTAAGTATAATTCGGTCAACGGATATAATAAAGCAATTAAGGTGAGCTATAAATCCATGTACAGAGCCAAAGATAGTGCCTTATCATAAGAAAATTTGATGGATTCACATCCCATCTCTGTTGGCATATAGAAAATGATATTATAATTAAGCAAACTAAAAACTATAAGAATTAGAAGGAATGAGTTACATAGGTTGATTAATACATTTATACTGATTGCTCGCATTAATAGGGTCATTGCTTATGATTTGTAGTCTCATACTCTTACTATTCGGTTTCGTTTCAAGATCTTTTTGGTTTTTGGTGGTTGCGGTTGAAAATTGAGAAACCTTAATTTTCTTTTTTTTGCTTTTTTTTTGTATAAGGTAAACCAGACCAAACTCCAACTTATCTCCGAGTAAGTGTAGATATCTGGTAATAAACTGAAAACGATATACCATATTCTATTGATCCAACAGTTGTTAAAGAGTTTCAAGCGGAACCAACCCCGATAGATGCGAGATTACACCATATACCATAAGTTCTCAACCACCAACCACCACTTTTGTCATATAAATCTTATAAATTAAATTTGTGCATCAAATAAGGATATGTTGTAAATGAAAAAGTAGTTGATCCTTGTTAATGGTTTAAAATGATGATACTTCTCCCCTTTTAGAAACTAGATTCAAAACTTAAAATTTTGCTAAAACATTAGTTTTTACATGATTACACTATCAAGACAAAGAAATCATCAAAAGTTTCTTGTTAATTTTCAAAAAAATCCCACTCTAAAATCAACAAAAAAAAAAAAGTCTCACTCTTATATTAGATGGAATACTTACTATGATTAGCTTTGGTTCGGTCATCGTTGTTGGTGCCGCCTAATGGATTTGCCACTAGAACCAGAAGAGTTGAATTCGATCATAAAATAGCACAAATTTCTACAAAACGGAGTAAACTAACATGTAAGGTAAAATCAAATATTACGTTATATTAGAGTATAAAAGTCACACATTGGAACTTAGAAAATTTGTGGACTAATATATAAGTGTGTGGCATTCTTTCACTTTTAAATCAGTTTTTGGATATGAGTTAACATTAATTTCTTAATTAATCTTCCAAACTATTGTGATCATTGCTTCTACTTGTAGAATTTTAATTTCGTTTCGTCTTGAAATCGCTCTTTGTAGTTTTAGGACGTTATGATAAAGATTGTCTTTCACAAGAACATGTTTAATGTGACGTATAAGCTTATTCTGATCTGTATTTGATGAGTTATGTCGTAAGGTCAACGGGCAATGATATAAAAATCAAACCAAAATTCTGATTTATCAACAACACTTGCAATTACATAAACCGGAATAAACCGGTATATATTTTCGGTTTGAAATTGATCGTTTCCTCAAAAAAAACCAGATTCGTCGCAGAACCCTGTGAAGAAGAAAGATGGAGAAGAAGGAGAAGAAGAAATCTCAGATTTCGTCAACGGAAGCTGTTCTTCTCGGAGCTCTAGCTCCAGGCGTCAATGTCCGTACATCTTTCTCTTCGAATTCTTCGTTTGTGGATGCTTGGTTAAAACCCTAAGTTGGGTCGTAATTTTTACAGGGTCCAACATGGAACGCTCTGAGATTCGCGTTTCTTCTATTGGGTCTTTGTCTAGCTTTCATGCTCTCTGTAGCTTTCACCAGTGGCCAATCAATGTTGCTTGTTCATGTTGGCTTTCTCATTATCATCGCTTCTTCTCTCTTTATCCTTCTCAATTGGTATGTCAAATTTTGCTTCTCTTAACTCAAATTTCGTTTAGGCTTATTAATTGATTCGTGTTAGATCTGATTCCTAAACTTTCTCTAGTGTCTTATTGTTGCTGGTCAATCCTTGAGTTGTTCTATTTAAGGATTCAAACATGTTTCTCTGCATTGATGTTATTTAAGAGCTGAAGGTGTTCCTGTTTCATTGTTGTAATGAGTAATTCTTCATCTTGCTCGGATAAGGGTTATCAGTTCTCTAGTTTTGTATATTTCTCTAGAAAAGATCTGGTCTTTGTGTTATTTACTTGAAGTCTCTGTGACCCGTTTGTTCTCAAAGGTTTCTAAGATTCTGAAGGTTTTTACTTTGAATAAGATTACGGAAAGCAATGAAAATATGCATCTTGATAAGCATATAACTTTCAAAAATTGCTTATAATGCCTTTGTTCTGCAGGTTTCTTGCTCAAACAGGCTTAGTACAAGTGGAGACACAAATGCAGGAGCTGAATTTGGCACCTCATGATAAAACCAAATGATCGTGCACACACAGGTAGAGGCAGACACATGTGTAACAAAACAGTTAACAACAGATATATCTAGCATATATGAGGATTGGATTTGGTACAACAAAAAGATCTACTTTCTATTGTTGGTACATAGCATTTGCTTTCTTAATACTCTTTCCTTGGTACTCTCTTCTTGTTTTCTTTTCTTTCTTTGGTTTGAGGAAACAGCAAGAGAACTGAGACAACATTAGTTCCTCTGTTTTTTTTGGTTTCCTTTATTTGTAACTGCTTCTCGGAAGCTATTCCACACTAAGTTTATTCCTCCCATGTATGAAGATGATTATTATTGGATACTGATTGTTCTCATACGTATAGTTGTCTATAATGATCTCAAGGCTAATCTAATTCATTCCTCAAGAAACAAAAGAACTTGATAAATTTAAAAACTTTTGAAGTTTCCTTTATTTGTTTGTTTATGTACAACCAATCCTTCTCTTAATATAGGTTTCCATTCTCTTGAAAAATTGAGCGACAAAACAAACACTACAGGTTGTCACAACTTGCCAACTTGAGACAGTTTCTTGTTAACTCACTCACTCGTACATCTTTAGTTGTTCATATGTGCAGGAGAAGGTCCTCTTGACCTCTGACTATTCTCATTAAGCCACTCTTTCTCTCTCAGAAATCTAAGAAATGGTCCGGGATCGTCACTGAAGCCATAGGCATTTGTTGTGCTTTGTTGACCGTTGCAGAGCTTCTCTCCTCTATATTCATTGTCTTCCATGTAGAGCTGAGGGTAAAACGTTGGGTTTTCAGCACAGATCATCGGTTGTTCGTTTGGTGTCCCGTACTTAGCTAAAAGACTGATCTTGGAAGACCCATGAGCCAAGAAGTTTCTCAAATTGTTTGTCCCTTGAGCTTGATAGGAATAGGCTGGTCCAAGATTCCGACTTTCTCTGTACCGACGTAACCATTCAGACGAAGAAATCCCAACAAATGGCGGATTTGTGTATGGCTTCATAACACTGGGTAGTTCCATATATCTTTTCTGGTCATAGAAGCTCTCTGCTCTGTTAGTACTAGCGTCATTATGAAACCAAGAAGCGTCTTCAGGCAGTAATGGAGCAGACGGAGTAGGAGGCGAATAGGAAGACGCAGGATGCTCGGTGCTGCTACTGATAGAGAGACTATCAAAGGATGAGACAGGACCTGTTTCATCGATAGGGCCCAACCCATTTGGTTTACTTAAACCGAGTCGTCCATTCTCTTTGTTCTTGTCAACTACCCACGCGCTCAGCGATGGAGGTCTTCCTGAGACAGTGCCTTCTTCTAGATGCAAATGTTGCGGATCTGTATCCTTAAGGCCTTGCGTAAAGCTGAAACTTTCAGAGCCAGTATCATGTACGCTATGGTTCACAACGAGTGATAAGGTACGTCTTAGGCTTTCATCGGATGTAGTTGTTTGATTTCCTGAAGTTGTGCTATCGGAGCTGAGTGGCTTTGTTGCAATGCCAGAAGAATAGATTGGAGCAGATTGACACCTTACGAGCGGCTTGAGAAGAATGACTTCTTCCTCTTCTGCAGGCACAGATCTTTCATTCTCAAAAGTAATGGTATCAACCGGTCCTATAATAACACATTTTTTGTTACTACCCTCTCCATTTTTATGAAAGAGCTCTTCTTTGCATTGCAATTCATCCGAAGTTGTGTAGAAATGAGACCTTTGCTTGTCAAAGAATAGCCACTTTTGAGAACCCTTCTTCTGCCTACTTGTGATCTCAATCGCGGAATTAATAATCCGTTGAATACGAAGCTCCTTCCCTCTATCAGAACTCTCTTTTAGATCCATATGACTTGAGAAATTCAAAAGTACATGTATGGGAGCCAGAGGAGCCAAGGACTTGAGTTCATGATCTTCCCAGAGAGCAACCAACATTTTAGCAGAGCAGTTTTTGCCTTTCACCTTTAACCGGTTCAAGAAATCAACGAGCTTGCCAAAGAAGTAAGATATTGCACTCTCGCTCTTCTCATCAAAACTGTATTCTTCTTCTTCTACCTTGTGAAGCAGAAACGGTAAGTAGTCTAGAAATACAAGTAGAGCAGGTAAGAGAGGGCAAGAATCCAAGGGACTCGTCTTCAAACATCTCTCAACAACTCGCCCCATGAAGATGAACACCAAAGTTAATGCTAAATTTCTTAGCATAACTTCCTCTTTCACGTTGTCTAATCCATTAACCTCGGCGAAATTGTGGAAGATGAAGATGAAAATAGCAACAAGTTGGAGAATTTTATAAGGTCCCTTTGTAGCCGTGTCCATAAATTGATAAGACTCCAATATGGCTTCTAGATTTCTATCATCTGCTGCAAATGCTGCGTCCAGTTCTCTTACAGTTGATGCAAATGCACAACCAAACTCATCAAAACTGAAACAAAACCAGAAATAATTGAAGAGAAGAACAGTTTTGGAGAAAGGCTCATCAAGAACTAGAGCTAAGAGATAACAAAACGTTGTACTTCATTCAAATGTTACTCATGATCCAAACTTACCTTGATTTAAGGAAAAAGAAGCTAGTTGTTCGAACAACCAGGGGCCATAAATCAATTCCAGCCACTAGTTCTCCTTTTGCTTTCGACAAATCGCGGTCTTTGATAAAAATATTTCTCTCCGTTGGATTTAAGAAGTTAAACTGTGCATCAGTAGACATAGACTTCAAAGGAGAAGACCTGTTCTGCAGTAGTTAAAACAAGCATTTTGAGCAATGTAAGGCAAACACAATCCAATTGCAGATAGATATAAAAGTGTCAGTGAATCAATCACCTTCTCAAACAACAAAAGAAGATTGTTCAAAGCACCAGGAAAAGGCTCTTTCACAGCTAAGCTTCTTACACAGTGATACAGAGCCAAGAACTCATCACCAACATATGTCGCCAATACAGCTAACTACACAAATGTAAGTAGATCACTCAAAATGGCAAATAAAACAAAACAGAGCAATGGAAGAAGAATTAGTAACCTGGTTATGGGGATTTCCACCATCAGGCCAAGATTTTGCAGCTGCAAGATAGTATGTAGCTGCAGTTGACCAATTAGGTAGTTCATGTGTTTTCAGATATTGTTCTTTATACCTTTGGAGATCTCCAAGACAAATATAGAAACGATGGCATAAGAATCTGCTTTTTTGTTCACCAGATTCCTCGGAGTAATAATCTCTGACTTTGGCAATCAGATTCTTGTAAAACTCGGCCGCTTTTAACAGAAACAACTTGAATGCTTTCATATGAGTGCTTGCCTTGACATGATCATCTGCTTTAAGTCCTTTACGAAACTCATCGATGTGTTTATAGTGGAGTTTCCAGAGACAGAACTCTACTTCTTGAAGCTCTTCTTGTTTGAGATTGCTTATAAAGATTTGCTCGTACGTCGAACCTGCTTTCGTGTATAATTCTAAAACATCGGGATGCAATATACCCTTTGAATGGATTAATGTCCATAGCTGCTTCTCAATGTTGTTTACCTGGAAGAAGAAAAAACATCATTCAGTTGTGACTTCATATACAAAAACAGTTTAAGCAAAAGCAACAAAGCTTACCTCTTCAAGAATTTTAGGGTTATGTTTCTGATCAGCTGAATCGGCATTACTCTTGGGTAATTTTCCAGTAGAAGAAGATCCCATCCTCTTTGGAATTAGACAAGAGTGCTCAAAATGTGGAGAGAGAGAGCACAAAAGCAGGCCTGAGAAACATTGAAAAACTAACAAAGATTAAGAATTTACCATAAACAGTAGAAAAAGGAAGAAGCTTCAGGACTAGAAAATACAAAGCAATTAGCCAACAAACTCATGAGTGCTTGGTCTACAAGAAAACTATCATCTACCTGAACTGGGTAAGCTCAAAGTTAGAAGCTTTGGGTGAAACTAAAGAAACCCAGATGACGAAATCTCCAAGAACTACAGAGAGAAGAGCATCAAGAGGAAAAAAAGAAAACTCAAAAGAGATCAGCTAAGAGATATCACAATCACAGAAGCAGAGAGAGGGAAGAAGAAAATCGTAATAGAGAGAGAGTGAAAAGACAAAGGCGAAGAGGACTATACCAGAAGCAAGTTTGACGTACGGAGGTTGGAACAACAAAGGGGAAGAAGAAGCCAAGCGAAGTGTGTCACATGGAAGAGAGAGAAAGGGAGAGGATTTGGCTAATAGTTTGCTCAGTTGTGAAACGGACAAATAAAAAGGTAGCTGATGATGATGTTGATGAATTGATTATGATGATGATGATATAGATGATGATGAATTGATGATGATGATGATGGAGAAATGGAGATGCAGAGGTGGATGCATATCTAATCCATTATTCCACTTCTTCTTCAAGTGCCCAACTACTGATTTGTTTCTCCTCCAAATATATGTTTTTTATTTTTATATTTCATTTTTCTCCCTAAATTTCTTCAAGGATTCAGCTAAATGATTAGATAAAAATTAATTATTTTTTTTGGTTGAGTTGTTGAACACAAGTATTGTTTAATGTTTCTTATACTAGGTTTAGAGTTTGAATTTTATGCACATAACTATAGATAAACTTGTTGGAGATCTCTAGTCACTACAACAAATGTGTATTTTGTATCATTTATTTTGAATATTTGTATCAGTTATAAGTGATACAAATGAGTTTTACATCATTTATATAAGTGAGTTTTACAAGTATAAGTGATGCAAATATTTTGCATCGTTTGACATAAATATTTGCATCGGTTGTTATAATCGATGTTAATATGTATCGGTTGTAACAAATAATGTTAATTATACATCACTTAATTTAAATGATGTTAATATTAGTATCACTTGTAATAAGTGATGTTAAATATTCATATTAGTTATAAATAAGTGATGTAAATATTAGTGTCAGTTTTATTGAAGTGATACTAAATATTGTGAAACTTACAAAAAATTCGATGTTAAATATTTATATCAGTTATGGTTAATCGACGTTAGTATTAGTGTTAGATTTTATAAATGATTCTAATCATTGTAGCATTTGTAATAGACCTGTAACGGATCCGGATATCCAGATTTTTTGCGATATTCACATCCATATCCGCCGAATATATGTTTTCTCTATCCGTATCTGGAACCAGTGGATCCCAGATACTCGAAAATTGGATATCCGCCCAGAATTTCAAAACCCGCTGGATATCCGGATCCGTCTTAAGATCCAAAACATTTATTTAGTTTTGAACTTTATTGGACTTTTAAAAATAAAAGTCGAATGAGTTTAAAAAATGAAAGCTCACAAACATGTTTATTTTGGAAGTAGGTTTTATTTATAGTGCAGTCAAGTTCAAAAATATATGTTTAACGTCAATGTGGGACAAATGACAAAGTTTGAAATACATCATTTGTTTAAGTGATGTAAAATTTATATCAATTTTTTAAGTGATGTTAGCAACATTTAGTAGATACATCATTTGCTTAACTGATGTAAATTTATAATTTTATATCAATATTTTTAAAGTGATACAAACTGATATAGATTTGCATCAATTATGATTAATTGATGTTAAACAATCTAATATTACCATCAATTATTGAAACTGATGTTAAACTATATTTTTTGTATCAATTACTAATAAGTAATTCAAAATAATATCATTTTATTTTCTGATACAATTTAAATGATGAAACTATCACTTTTTTTTTTTAAGTGAGTGTAATATGCATGTAGAGCTCTTTATATTGGATTTTTGTAATATGACCAAAGTTGTATGTGAAATCGTTCGCTATATTTTTAAGTTCGTTTGTTGTGAATACTTTATTATATGTAAAATATAAGAAAATCTAACAAAATCATAAATAAGTGAATTATAATGATACAATAACATGCTGTTTTTGTAAAACATACTTTGTAGTTTGTTTTCGTACTATTTGTATAATAAAATCGTGTAATTAATATATACTTATCTAAGATTTTGCTAACATACTTTTAGACATTTATTTTGCTACCATAGTCTAATATAAATGCTTTAGTATTAGACTATGTAATGCTTATAACCCTATTTAAAAAGGAGTTTAGAGGAAATAAAAGTTACCCACTTTTAGATATTCCTTGACGTTTAAGCCAAACCTTCCTTTATCCTTACCTAGGTCATGACTTTGGGATATAGTAATCCTAGCTATGTGAATTAATTTATGTAACAAGACTTATAAAATCGCATAACAACTAAAGCATCACTGTGAGCCAGGTCCATCTCAAAACATTTGATAACTTTAGGTAAAAAATAACGTTTTAGACATTTTGTTCTAATACTTTTTAAAAATGAGTTCTTTGAAATATTATTTTTAAAAATTTTGGCCTTTTCTTTCAACACTTCTTAAAAATGGACCTCTTTGTTCTATTTTTTTTTTAATTTCCAAATTGTTTAACAAAAAAAAAATATGGACTTTTTATTTTATTTTGAACCCTAAGCAAACGCATATCAAGAGATGGGCCTGCGATGATCTTTATAGCAAGCTTTCAAATAAAACACCCGTTGAATTTGTTAGACCCGGTAATAAAACTGTAAAAGTTAAATCGTCTGACTAGAACTTGGATATATATCAATTTTTTGGATATATTTCATTACGACTGAACCTAAACTTATTACAACAGTTTGTTCGAAGACCCAAAAGAGTTACAATAACAAAACAATAGAGATATTCAACTTTGTTATAAAATCGACAAGTTGTCTTATTCTATTTTATAAATTTATAAATTTTCTTGTACGAAAAAAATTATATTGAGAATAGACTTCAAACACATATACTTTGTATATAGCGGCCCACACAAATTAATCATAGATTGATGGATAACCCATCTGGTAAGATTTCCACAACTAATTGTTTTTTTCTTTTTCTTTGTGCGTGTGTTTATTGATATATATAATCTAGACTATTAAATATTAAAAGATGATAAAAGTTAAAAATTCCCACGAAATCTTCACCTTGTTCTTAAATTTTAAATTAAAACTTGTTTAATTAAGAAATTGATATTCCACAAATCTCAAATTAGCTGCAAAGTTTGTAACCTCAAAAGATGACTTGTCCTTTGGGTAAAGGATGGACCCATTCGTATTAAAAACAAAGAGAAACAATGCACGTAATTGAATAGAAATTTACCAACACAACTTTCTTCATATTTTATCATTTAAAATAAAAAATAACTAAAGAGAGGAAATATCTTTGATGATTGATGTCGACTTTGGTGATAGATACACATGCGTTATTTTTTACTGACTTTATTTTATATGAAAAAAAAAATTAATGTTGGAAATTATGTCGATGGTGTCTATGTACGAACTACGAAGTCAGCCTTCGAAACTATCAAAGAGACATTTGAAATATTACCAATTCATCATCTTCCACTAATGTCTTCATTTTCATATGGCTCAAGATCATACTTTACGGCAGTTGGAAACTGTATTTGCGTTATAATACTTATCTCTATCTTATACTAGTAAAGGAGAAATGCCGGCTAAACTTGTCAAACCCATGCTTACGCCCCTTCTTTTTATTTATTAAAAAAAGATTCAAAAAATGGGATATATTCCATAATGTTGTTGGCAAAATTAAAGCGACCACAGTCTCAAATACATATACTTTTTTCTGTTTCATAAATAATGTCATTTGAATACATTTCACATAAATAAATAAAAACTCTAAATTATACATATATGTTTCTAATTAGTAAGTGCTTAATGATTTAAATTTAATGAAAATTAGCTTTGAGTTAAGAATAAATTAAAATTAATATAAAAATGATATTGAAAATGTAAAACTGTAGAGATTTAACACCAATTGAGCTAGACAAACTTTGAATCAACCTTGAGTAAATCGATTGAGAAAGAGATTAAGGGAAGATAACAAAGAAACAAAGAGACAACGCCGATTTAACGAGTTCGGGATCCTTAACCGGAATCCCTACGTCTCGCCGGAGATAACCTCTCCGGAAATCCATTAGAACCTTTGTGAAAAGTTTTACAAAGCTCTCTCAAGATCTCACACCTCTCTTCTTGTTCTTGATTCTATCTCTCTCACCACTCCTCAAATTTTACGATTACACATCTACATATCATCCAACGATGAACATGAACTGGTAAAAGACTTAACGATCCTCTGTTTCGATCGTTACAACGGCTATAACAAACCCACGTGTGTAGCACGTGATCCGTTGCTTTGATAACTTGAGTTGGAACCTTCTCTTTGGGTGAGAGTCTCTTGAAACCTCTCTTTGACCGAGAGTCTTCTTCACACTTAGGCATATCCAAAGTTTAATCAGCTTCACATCCTTCAAAACTCCACCTTGAAACTGATTGACTTCGAGCCTTGATTCTTGTTCTAGTACTTGGATTTCCTTCTCCGGATCTTTGAGCTTTACCACTCAATTCTCAATAACTCGGAGCATCTCCAATGCTCCTTCAAACTTGTTAACCGGTAAAACTTTAGTGAAGTTGTCCGCTGGATTGCATTCACTTGCAATCTTGACTATCTTGACCAAACCTGCATGTATAATGTCTCTGATATAATGCAGCCTGATGTCAATGTGTTTAGTTCTTTCATGATGCACTGAATTCTTTGATAGTGCAATTGCACTTTGAGAATCACAGTGAACCTCAACACATCTTTGAGGAAAGCCAAGTTCTTCAGCTAATCCCTTAAGTCATGTAGCTTTTTTCACAGCCTCTGTTAAAGCCATATACTCAGCCTCTGTAGTTGATAAAGCAACTATCTTATGTAATCTGGATTTCCAGCTTATTGTGCTGCCTCCAACTGTGAATTCAAACCCAATAATAGATATTCTTTTGTCAATATCACCAGCATAGTCTGAATCACAATACCCTCTGATCAGAAAATCATCTTGTTTTCTGTAACATAGTCCCTTCTTCTCAGTACCTCTCATGTACCTCAAGACCCACTTAGCCACTTGCCAATGTTCCTTTAGTGGTTTGCTCATAAACCTGCTTATGATGCCCACAGGATAGGCAAGATCTGGCCTCGTGCCTATCATTGAATACATGATACTCCCAACTGTATTAGAGTATGGTACTACCTTCATTTTTTTAGCTTGAGCCTTATACTCTTCTTCAGTAGTTGCCCTGAGTTTGAAATGAACTCCCATTGGTGTTGAAACCGGCTTGGCTTGGTCCATTTCAAAAGACTTCAACACTTTCTTCATATAGCCTTCTTGTGACAGTTTCAATAATCCCGCAACACGATCTCTTGTAATCTCCATGCCTAATATCTTTTTAGCTTCTCCCAAGTCTTTCATTTTAAATTCCCTACTGAGCAAATCCTTTAAGGCTTCAACATGACTTTTATTCACAGAAGCAATCAACATATCATCCACGTATAGGAGCAAATATACATAAGCTCCATCCTCAAATCTCTTAAAGTACACAGAGGTGTCAAAAGCACTTCTTACATAGCCTACTCCTTTCATGAACTCATCAAATCTCAGATTCCACTGCCTAGGTGACTGTTTTAGGCCATAGAGAGATCTTTTAAGCAAACATACCTTATTTGGGAATCTTTTGTCTTCAAAACCTTCAGGCTACGCCATAATAATGTCCTCATCCAAGAATCCATGTAAGAATGATGTTTTCACATCCATTTGCTGTAATTCCATGTCAAACTGAACTACCATTGACAATATATATCTAATTGACACATGTTTTACCACTGGTGAGAAAATTTCAGTATAATCAATTCCTTCTCTTTGAGTAAAACCCTTTGCAACAAGCCTGGCTTTGAATCTGGGAGCTTCTACCCCTGGTATTCCTGCCTTTCTAGTAAAAATCCACCTACTGCCTATTACTCTTAGCTTCTCAGGTTTATCAATTAAATTCCAGGTATGATTTTTCTTCATTGAGAGCATTTCTTCTTTCATTGCTTCATTCCAGCTTTCCCAATCTGAGTCAGTCAAAGCTTCTTGATATGATCCTGGTTCTGTTTTCTCTCCATCTTCAGTGTAGTAAGCAAAACCTCCTAGATTAGATTCACTGTACCTTTTATTAGCTCTGACATTTCTCCTTACTCTGTCTCTTACTAGTTGATAGTTGCTCAAATCCTCCATATCTTTCTATGAGTCACCTTCTTGATCCATGTTCTGAGTTACAGCTTGACTTAACTCTTGATCTTGTGTGTCACTGACCTGATCCTGCTTTGAAGTGACTCCACCTTGAGAATTTAATTTTGGATCATCTCCACCTTGAGAAGGTTCCTTGAAGCTTACACCTAGATTCTCCAGGTTCAATTCAATAAGACCTATCTGTGGATCTTCTTTTAAATCCTTGTACATTACTTCTTCTCTGAAGATTACATTCTGTTGATCACACATTTACCTTCATCCAACAGCCACACTTTATAACCTTTAACACCTTCAGGATAGCTTGTAAAGATTCCCTTTTTAGCTCTGAGATTTAATTTCCCTTGATCTGCAAGCACATAGGCTAAGCAACCAAATCTTCTTAATGAGCTAAGATCTGGCACTGTTGAAGTCCATTTTTCTTCAGGTAGATCAAAATCTATTGCTGTAGATGGTGATCGATTTTTCAAGTACACTGCAGTAAAAGGTGCCTCAGCCCAAAACCTTTTCTCCATACCACTTTCACTCAGCATGCTCCTTACTTTGTCCATTATAGTTCTGTTCAACCTTTCCGCAATGCCATTTTGTTGAGGTGTGTAAGCACAAGTTTTGTGCCTCACAATCCCTTCTTCTCTGCATAATTTTTCAAACTGATGATTACAATATTCTAGGCCATTATCAGTTCTCAGTTTCTTCACCTTCTTATCTGTCTGATTCTCTACCATTCTTTTCCATTCTACAAATCTTTCAAATGCTTCATCCTTTTTCTTCAGAAAGTATATCCACACTTTTCTTGAAAAATCATCTATAAAAGAGATGAAATACTGGCTGTTACCTAAAGAAGGAGGATTGTGTGGTGATCCCCACATATCTGAGTGAATGTATCCAAGTTTTTCTTTTGTGACATGTTGTGCAGGAGCAAAACTCACTCTGTGATTCTTCCCATAAACACAATCCTCACAAAACTATAGTTCTTTAATCACTTCTCTCTTTAGGCATCCTTTCTTAGACAAGAATTTCTAGTCCTTTCTGGCTCATATGTCCTTTCCTGCTGTGCCATAAAGAAGTTTCATCTCTTGATTCTTCAGATGCATTTGATTCAGAAATATCAGATTCACCTTGTAAGATGTACAATGTTCCTCTCTTCTGACCTTTTAAAATTGTAGAACATCCTTTAACTATTTTAGGAATCCCATCCTGTGATTTGAACCAACAACCTTTATTTTCTAAAGTACCCAGAGATATCAAATTCCTTGACATAGTTTGCATGTATCTCACTTCTGTCAACATGATTAGAGTGCCATCCAGATTTCTTATCCTAATGCTGCTTATTCCTTTGACATGTGATAAGGTGTCATTTCCCATCTTCACATATCCAGAATTCACTTCTTTGAATTCACTGAACCAATCTCTCCTAGGTGTCATATGGAAAGAACATCCTGTGTCTAAAACCCACTCTTCAACAGTACTGCCTGTTACCAGCAGATTTTCATCTTCAGCCATTAACACCATAGCTGGATCCCTTTCTGTTCCTGACTTAGCTAGAATAGACTCTCCTTTATCTTGACCTGACCCTTTTCCTTTGTTTCTCTCTTGCTATTTGTAACATTGTTTCTTAAAATGACCTTCTTTTCCACAAATCCAGCATACTCTTTTTCCATCTCGAGACTTAGATCTAGATCTATTCTTGCCTCTATGTGACTGACTACTAGAATTGTTTTCTGATCTTCCTCTGGCAAAATAACCTTCAGCAACAGTTCTACCATTCTGATTGATTTCTCTTTCTTTATCTCTAGCATCTACCATAACATCATCAAGTCTAATCCATTCTCTACTGTTGCTATATTTCAGAGTATCCACTAAGTTGTCATACCTTGAAGGTAGAGAACTAAGAAGTAAAATAGCTTGTACCTCATCTGGAATTTCAATCTGAAGGTGATTCAGATCTGCCACAATCTTCAAGAAGTCATCAATGTTGTCATCAATCTTCTTGTTTTCTTGCATCTTAAAATTGTTGAAGTTCAGTTGAGTGTAGACTCGGTGTGGCAAAGATCGGATCATAAACAACCGATATAGAGTACCCCATGCCTCTGCAGCTATCTCACATAGCTCAATCTTTCTTAAAACCTTGTCAGCTACATTCAGAAAAAATAAGATGCTTAGCTTTATCACACCTTTCTAATCTTGCTTCTTGATCGTCATCCAGCTTCTTTTTCTTAGCTGGATCTTGTTTTTCCTCCTCCTTAAGCACTACTTCTGGTTTTTTCACCAGCACGTCCTTCAAACCGAGAACGCTCAAATGTGCTAGCATCCTTGTCTTCCAGAGGGAGAAATCTCCCGATCCATCGAACATCGCAACTTGTAATGATCCTGACATCTCCGATTTATCTCCGATTCACCGTCGCTCTTCCACCGTGTGCTCTAATACCAATTTGTAGAGATTTAACACCAATTGAGCTAGACAAACTTTGAATCAACCTTGAGTAAATCGATTGAGAAAGAGATTGAGGGAAGATAACAAAGAAACAAAGAGACAACGCCGATTTGACGAGTTCGGGATCCTTATTCGGAATCCCTACGTCTCGTCGGAGAAAACCTCTCCGGAAATCCACTTGAACCTTTGTGAAAAGTTTTACAAAGCTCTCTCAAGATCTCACACCTCTCTTCTTGTTCCTTGATTCTATCTCTCTCACCACTCCTCAAATTTTACGATTACACATCTACATATCATCCAACCGATGAACATGAACTGGTAAAAGACTTAACGATCATCTGTTTCGAACGTTACAATGGCTATAACAAACCCACGTGTGTAGCACGTGACCCGTTGCTTTGATAACTTGAGTTGGAACCTTCTCTTTGGGTGAGAGTCTCTTGAAACCTCTCTTTGACCGAGAATCTTTTTCACACTTAGGCATATCCGAAGTTTAATCAGCTTCATATCTTTTTAAAACAATACTTTTTGTGAAACAAAAATAAAACTCTAAAATGATATTTTTGTGAAACGGATAGAAAATTGTAAATCTAAACTATTTTCGAGAAAACAGTATCGGGGTTTGAGTTTTATTAGTTTGTTAAATATTTGGAATTTAAAATTTTTTTATTTTCTAGTCTCGTCAATATAGTAGAAACATATGACAAATGTAAGATTACGAGTGATTAATGTAAGATTATGCTACACTCGTTACACTAGTAGACCAAATCCATAAGATGTTTCTGTATTTTCTGTAAGTTTTTACAAAATATATGTACAAATAGAAAAATATAAATTTTATGTATTGACTTTTTCTGCATACCTGACATATATCTAAAAAATAAATATAAAATTAGAAAGTGACTAGAAACTTGTTTTTTCTGTTAAACTTCGTGTCTAGTGTCTACCGTGTTTGGTAAATAGATTGCGACGATAAGTACGAGACTAGAATAGCGTTTTTGATATTGACTTTTTCTATTAGATTATAGAATGATTGTGTGATTTAATTAACTTCTTAATGACAATAGACATCTTAACCAATTAAACGCGGGCAACGAACGTTGTAGATTGTAGTAGTTGTTCGCTAAGTGATTTGACCCATTTCTCTCGCATCTCTTGATTTTCTTATTATTGTGATCATTATGAAAATATATTTTAAGAACAACTACTACAATCTACAACGTTCGTTAATTTACGGGATACAATCTACAAAATATATTTTAAGATGCTGAAAAACTTATGCAAAGTTTTTTAATTTACGGGAAAAAATCTATGATCCTATATCCTCTTAATAGCAAACCAAAATCCAATAAATCCACGCGTTATACTATTCACTCTTAAAGTTTTTTTTTTTTTTGAAATTTGTTACAAAACTGATAATAGACTTTTACATGCTAAAGTTGAGCATTTGATTAATGTTTTTCAGAAGAAAAAAAAGGTTAGCCGATTAAAAAGCAGAGCCAGAAATAACATAAAACAAATTTAGATCTAACCACCAAACGAGAAAAATGGAGAAAATAGACCTAAAAAAGAGGTTAAAACCCTCAATTTCTAAGTAACAGAATTAACGACCACAAAATAATAACAAGCTAGAATCTCAACTTGTCTTAACCTTTTTTTATCCCCAACAAAACCAATCTCTCATTCGTTCTTCTGCACAATCTCACACATATTTCTATTTCTCCCTCTCCTTTTCACAAGGAAAGGGCGTAGAAGAAACCAAAAGAGTAATAACTAATAACTCTTTATTATAAAAAAAAACAAAAAAAAATGGGATTCAAGATGTTATTAATCTTCGGCCTTTTGATCTTAGCAATGGTGGCTAAATCTGTCAATGCAACCTATCCGTTAACCAAATCTTGCGTCAATGGACAAGGTTGCATTGGAGAGGACGATGAGCTCGAATCTCTAATGGATTCAGAGACAAACCGACGTCAACTCGCAAGAGGACGTCGTTACATTGGCTATGATGCTCTCAAAAAGAACAATGTGCCTTGCAGTAGACGTGGCCGATCTTACTACGATTGCAAGAAGAGAAGAAGGAATAATCCTTATAGGCGTGGATGCAGTGCCATCACGCATTGCTATAGGTACGCACGCTAAGTGATAGAGACGAAGATTTGATTCAACAACGTACGTTCGATCTTCTTTCTTCATTCTTGATCGTTAATATTAATTGCCCCTCCTTAATTTCCACATCTCTTTTTTTTTCTTATTCTTTCTTAACGTATCATATCTTATACGTATGATCTATATTCTTTCCTTTTTTTTGTTGTTGTTGTTGTTGTTCATTTTTCCTTTAATTATTTAATCATCATCATGGTGCATATAAGCTTTTGATTCATTGGTATATCGCTTATCTTCCTTTGTTGTTGTCCTTTTAATTCGTTTCGTTCATATAATTAAGTTCCGTTTCTCTATTATATACATCATGATGTTTTTAGTATTTTACACTTATACATTAATTAGTTTGAAAACGAGAAGCCAAATTGGACCTATTTCTTCTTAAGTATATCTCCTTTTGTACTTTATCTCGTAAACAAACGCGGCAAATTAAGCTTTGCTTTTTTCGTTGAGATTATTAATGATGTATCCAACCCGATCGGGCTAAGAAATTTTAAATTTACAATTTCTTATTTTATTAACAAAAGGTTTGCAAAAACCTTGGATAAATGAGAAATCATTTGTGGTTTCTTGCTTAAATTTCCAAGATCGAGAGTAAAATGTTGGGGTGTATCCACATGAAAACTATGACTTCGATATTTATTGTGATAGGTCACAATTACATATCAGAACCCCGAGTATTTGACGCAATGACATTACGATAATGAAAAATGTGAATTATACAAAAACAAAAACAAAAAACTATATATAGAAAAAAAGTAATGAAAAAACTGTAATGGCTAGAAGAGTGTTTTGGGGTCTCAAATCAAACTTGTTTTTGGATTGAAAAAGCCCAAGTCCGAGCCCAAATCGAGCCGCGCCTGTTTAGGAAAAGTGTTTTGGGGTTCAATTTAAGATTTCAAATCAAACTTAATTGAGTTAATTTAGCTTTCGTAGTTATAAATAAATCGAAGAGTTTCATTACTAATTTAGATCCGTTTCTTGTTTTTAATTGGAACTATATGAAAATAGAAAAAAAAAAAAGTTTTCGAACAAACAATGAGTTTATGCATGCAAATTGGGTTACAGTAACATTCTGGTTTCAGAAATATGGTGGTGCATGCGAAAAGGTTTAAACATAAGTTATTTGAAGTTTTCTCGGGATGTTTAACTGAAAGATAAGTTCACCAAAATGCACTTATCTTTCAGTCAAACATCCCGAGAGAACTCCATAGTTAAGCATGCTTGAGGATGAGCAATTTCAGAATGAAATTATCTTCCGGAAAGTGATTTCTGGTATCGTACTGGTGAGAACAAAACACGGAGAAAGATCATGTGGTGATTTGTAGGGTCGGTAACAAGTTTTTAAAGTCTCCCAGACGTAGCGGACCAACCATCAGACAAGGATGGACCCAATGAACCGAGAGCGGACACGGATCCTATTAGAGGTGATGGTCGGGACGTTACAGTTGTACTCTATATTTAAATGAGATTTACTTAATGAATAGGTCAGATTAGAAAATAGAAATTATATGTTATACTAGATTAGGTCCCGTTTATATGCAGACTAAAATATAATATTTTAAAAGCTCGTGAAAAAAATCAAAAATAAAAATTTTTGGAAGTAAAATAAAATCACCGGTAGAAATATACATACATTATACTAAAACATTATATTAAAATTGAGACCTTTTGAATAAAACCGTTGTTATGTACTTAATTACACGATATATCATTAAAAACTTTTTAAAAATCTTAAAAGAGTTTTAAAAATAAAATTATAAACACCATCACAATCTACAACTTATTCTTAAAAGAAAAAATTACGACAATCTCATAATCATAAATAAAAATAACTTTTAAAAGTTTAAAAGGAAAAGACAATTTACCAACAGAATTGAGTTGAATAGACTACTTATTTGTTTATGTAAAGTTCAATATTTATAATTATTTTTCCTTTATGACTAGAAATTTTCTTAATTATGGAAATTTATTTTTCTTAAGAAAAAATAATATTTTTCCTCTAAATCTATTAATATTAATTTGTATAGTTTTTTTTTTAGAATTAGTAATTTGTATAATTTCGTTATAGTTAATTATTTTCTAGTATAGTTCTTTTGTAATTAAAATTTTGACGTTTATCATTTTTGACACGTGTTAAAATCTAGAATCGATAAACATGACACGTATCACAATTTTATGAGTTAGTAACTTTTTAAACCATACTTTATATAATAAGATATATACTTTATATAATAAGATATGGAAGATAAAAAAACTTAATAGAGATGAGAGTATTAACCGGTCGTACTCAAAACAGCTTCAAGTTCATCATGGGTGCAATAAAAGAGCCCTAAGAAAACGTCTAATGTGTCTTCGCTTTGGCCCATCTTGTGCTCTGACTCATTAGCTAACTGTTAAATTGTTTTGTTTGTTTGTTTGTCTGAGGAAATGGTTAGTTGTTTCATGGTCACAAGACCCACCTGCACTACTACTTCATTCAGCACTGTATGGTCTTTTTCCAAATCCATTAAATTAAGAAAATAAATAGAGCCAAAGAAGACTTTGAAGTGAGATGAGAACCTAACTTTGAAACATTATTGCTATTCACACCACATCTCCATTACTTTTTGACTTTTCTATTATTGCTTTAGTTTTCAAAACCGCAAAAAAGTTTTAACTTTTGTTTTAATACTAGTAAATGGGATTTTACAAACAAGCTTCCCTTTTTTAATGCCTTTTTTTTTTTCTCTCTCTGTCTCTCTCTTTTGTTTGGAAATTTTTCCTTGTTGTAAAAGAAGAAGCCATCTAAATATTGATATGTACTCAGTAATTTGAGGAATTTATGTACAACATCATCAAAAATCCAGATTGGATTCTAGTGGGTAAGATATTCAAAAGAGTGAAAAAAGGTGTTAAAAATCATATTTTTAATATTTTATTTTATGGAAGAGAAAAATTAAAATGAGTCAACCGGGAATCGCTGGAACCACAAATAGTGGAAGTGGACCACACAAGTTCAACTCTCTTCACATGAGAATTTTCTTCCTTTTTTAGAGAGAAAACTAAAAAGATAATAATAGATCCGGTCCACCTTGAGAAGATTGAGTCAAGTTTAATTTAATCTAAGGGTTTAGTCATCAAAGACCATTTAATGACAAAATACTAAATATTTAAGCATTAATCGTTTCTGTAGATCACGTCCCTATTGGGCAACCAATTGAAAGAAACACCTAATTTCTTGAAACTTTCTCTTAACAAAAACTTTGACCAAGAAATGAGATGGGGCCATTTTGCATATGCCCGTTACCTCAATCCATATGCCACTAAGTCCACTTTCTACTATATTTTAAAATGAACATTCACCCTGTTTTTTTTACCCAACAGTGACCACAACTAAAGCTTGTACTCTAATGTATCCAAAACTCACAATTTTGTTGTTGTTATTCATTAGGCTAAAAATATAGGTAAAAGGGGTCAAAATCTCAAAACCCTATCATCAAATCATGAATTCAAAGGATAAGAAAAGAAAGAAAATAGTCAAAAGATTCCTTACCCCTTAATTAATACTCTCTCTTTCGACAGCTAAGCCCCCACTCTTTCTCTTCCTTTTATCCAATTTACTCTTTCTTATCAATTTGTATAAATGAGAAAACAAGAAATAAAATATGGTATTATTATCGTAAAAAAAAACTACTTTCCCCCCTTTCATCAATACTTAGCAAAAGAAGGTTGGACCAATTTAGTTTTTCTCTAAGACAAATCTTTTCATCATTATTAGTTTACTGAAAAAAAACAATGTAGGGAGCAAGTAATTGTGCGTTGTAAACAATTACCATAGATCAAATCATTTCAGTCAAATTGTACAACTAATAACTGAAATTAATGTGAGTAAGAATGAGAATTACTAATCTGATTTTCATATTAAATTCAATTAAACACATCACTAATGAAGTAAAAATCAGCCAAAGAAGAGCATATCAAAACAACAAAACCAAATAGAGAGATTAATACAATTGAAGCGATGATTTAAAATTTAGGAAACATCTCAACATTACAATTTTTTCTCGTATAATTCTCATGAGGATTCATCTCAATTCCCAATTATAATATATAATTAAGATCACAAAAGGATAAAAATTGAGTAGTATAAAAATTAGGGGTTTCAAGAAGTAGAAGCTGATGAAGAACCTGAGACTCGAGGTGAAGTCACCGGAAAAAGAGGAAGAAGTCGTGGCTCTGGATCCATCGGAGTAGTGGCCGGAGATGGATGCAAATAAAAGCCTTTCTCTTTCATCGCCTTCTCTTCCACCGCAAGCTCGTGAGGGCTCTGATTAGATGACCCGGATCGATCAAACGGGTCGGGTATAAGAGGCGTCACCGGGCTAAGAACGAGAGATGGGAAATCGAGGATGCTCGGAGAGAGGATCTCGGGTTTCCGGGGCGAGAAAGCAGAATTAACCGGGTTAAAAACCGGGTTTAAAGGATTGATTTTGAGATTCTTCATAGAATTACGACGCTCGTAGAGACGAAACCCTGATGATGATGAAGAAGAAGACTGTTTCTTGTTTGGTACGGCTTTGATTGGTGGGATTGAGAAAGAAGGAGTGGATCTTGGGTCGGGTTGATGGGTCGGGTTTGGTTTGAGAGATGAAACGTATTTGGGTCTCTCGGAGGATCCGGTAAGCATCTGAACGACTTGTTTGAAGGATGAAGTATCGGCTTGAACGAATGTTGTCGGGTATGGGTTACCGGATTCGGATCTTGTAGTTACGTGTCGGGTTGGAGTAGTGGGTGGTTTGTTACTCTCACTGCTACTGCTCATACTGCAGCTGTTGCTGTTGTGGCATCTCGGTGATTGAATCAGATTCGTCGCTTCTCTGTATCTCGGCGACTTCTCCATTGTACCCAGAGAGCTTTTAGAGAGAGAGAAAGAGAGATAAAAATTGTTTTTTTCTTAGAAGTTTAAGCTTTGTGTTTGGTTCGGTAAGAAAATGTTTTCGGTGGGCGCTATTGGCTCCTTTAGTCTCTTTCTAATTTTTTTAGGTCTTTGCTCACGCGTTGACTCTGAGAGTGGTGTGCACGCGCCGTCGTCAAAAGAGTGAATGTATGAGTTTTGTTGTTTTCTTCTACACTCTTTGTTAGGCCTGGACGTAATATACCTAAAAATCCTACCCAAATCCGAACCAAAAAACCCGATCCGAACTTAAATCCGAGATTTTAAAATATCCGAACGGCTTTTAACTTCAAAACCCGAAAAACCCAAACCCAAACGAATACCCAAACATACCCTATTATATAAGTATATATATATATTATATCAATAATATTTATACTTTTAATAATTCACATGTACAAAATATTCAGATTTTCAAATATTTTTACGTATTTCGGTTGCTTTAGATTCAAATAAAAATATTCGATATTTAGATATTTTTGAGTAGTTTATATAGATTCGGATACAAAAATTTTAATTTTTCAATACTTGGGTAAACCTAAATCCGAACCTGATAATTTTTCGATACTTGGGTAAAAGTATAAAATATTCTAATAAATTCTATATACCTAACCCGAAAATTTAAAAAACTTGAACCAAATCTGAGTAGGTATCCGAACGGGGATCCGAACACTGAGGCATAGTGTTGTTGTGTGACTCATTTGGTTTTAAGTCTTCTTGGCAATAAATGATAGAGGTAGAGACTAAAGTCTTACTAACGATATAATTTCCTTAAGGGAAGAGAATAGGAGATTGTTGAACTCAACAAACCAATGATGTTTTAGATGACTTGGACATTTATGTGACCTTTTCGTCAATATAATAAATATACTCGTAAATGATGTTATGGTAAAGTTGATTTATCTACGTGTCGTGAGTTATATATTCAAATCAAGAAAATGCTTTTCTTGGAACTAATCTAATCATTGCTTTTGACTAAGTAAACTACAGATATACGAATAGGCTCGTTATTTGTGGAGAGACGTTGGGCTTATATGATTTGGGCTCTTATATTTTTTTTATTGAAAATTAATGTGTACTTTATTTTATAAGGTTCTGTGTGAGTTAAGGCCCTGTTAGTGTGCATTTATTTGGGCCATGTCTTATGTAGGTTTCAACTTGGTGTTATCAAAATTCATCAGTTTTCAATTTTGGTCGCATATTTGAATTTTGATGCTCCCCTCAACATATAGATCATCAAATTGGTGATCAACGTCTCAACAAAAAATTTCTTTCAAAATCGCTCTATGTTAGTGCGATTACAAGTTTTTATTCGTTTTTGTCTTTCACTACAACTGAATTCTCGTAAGTCGTCGTAACAGGTAAAAAAATAAGTTCACTCATGATACTAAAGTGAGTCTATATTTACTCTTCTCTATTATGCCTTTTAATAATACATTATGTTTATTTTTCTGCCTAATTAATAAGCTGGAATAATAGAATTAAGGTTGATATTTACTTAGTAAATTTTGTGTTGGAAATACAACCTATTTTAAACCAAAATGTAATTTTAAAATACCTTTTTTTTTGGTCATCAATTTTAAAATATGTAGTACCCGTAAATTATTTCTTGTACTTTGTCTTTAACTTTGAGATGTGATTGGGGAAATAATGTCAGGCCCGTGGCCGACAATTACGCAGCTGATATTTCTCCGAATCCAAGAACCGACTAGAAACCCTATTCGATGATTCCTCCTTCCCCCATCGAGCTTTCCACCGTTCGTTGTTATCATTTTTTTTTGTCTGCAGCGTAAAAATTCTTATCATTTTTATTTGATCAAATAAAAAAAGAGAAACAACGTGGAAAATAATACAAGTTATTCATTAATTACGCAGATGCAATCACAAAATTCTATCGTTAAGCGCCAGGACGCTTTCTTTTATGGCTTTTAACATTTCTCATAGTTCATTCAAAAATGTGTTTTATATCTAAAGGAATCATTTCACTATAGTCATTAATTTGCACCCTTAAATAACATCGAAAATAAATAATCTTGAAAGCTACTAGTACTATTTTTATTCAAACGAAACTTAAACAACGTCGCTTAAAGAGAGAGTACATCATAAAACCCAAGCATTTAAACTTTAAAACTAGCTAACATTAAAATTTTAACGCAAATAACTCTTACACTCTTTTGAACAGGAGATAATCATATCATAAAACATGACCTAATCAAGAAAGTAACCAGAACATCATCAATCATCTTCATTTGGGGCAAGCCGGGTTAAAGGCAAATGGTCCGACGTTAAAGATTCCGTAGGTAAGCTTGTTGATCACCACCGAAGATTTTCCCGGCCTTTTCTCTGGCTTGAGCACTGCGCCGACATCTCCACCGAAGAGCTTGGAGACTTTGTTGCATTTGTAGTCTTTTGATTTCACTAAATACACACGGCATCCTCTGAAACCGTAGTTCGTCACCGTCTTTGGAGCCAACAAAAAGAAGTATCCGTTCTTGTCTGTCGTCGCCTCCGCGACTATGTTCTTCTTGCTCTTGCACAGTAGTCTCACCGTAGCACCTGCACGAACCACAAAGAAATATTCGTTAGATTTGTTTTTGGACTAATAGTTTTATACTGTTAATTATTTCTTTTGGGAAGTAGTGAAATTTATGTGCCAGACTGTAAAAAAACAGTGACAGATGAGTGCAGAAGTGTATATAGTATAGTAGTCACTCTCTTTATTTTTTACCTATTTTCGAAATATTGACTAGTTACGTACCAAAGGTCCCACTTGTAACGCTTTGAAAATTTGAATTATTTTTTCGAAGTGTGCGTCATGATATTGATATGAAATACGTATTAGTTTACTGACATACGTATACAGTGTTGAATAAATGCGTATGGAGAGCGGCAAGTTGAGTTGTTTTCAGAGATTATTACTAAGGAATTTATGAGTATAAAATAAATAATGAATCTGAAAGACATACTAATGAATAAAGATATTAGTTCGAACCTTGGATGGGTTTAGCGCCTATGAGTGTTTCGAACGCAGCGTATTTGCAGCTTTTGCAGAAAACCGTGCCCTGAACGGCGACAAGACTACGGTTAAACTTCGGCGGGTACACCGGCGGCACCACTGGCGGCTTAACCGGGGGTTTAGTTGGGGGCTTAACGGGAGCTTTGGTGGGAGGGTAAACCGGGGGCTTAACCGGAGGTTTGGCTGGTGGGGAAACCGGTGGCTTAACTGGGGGTTTAGTTGGGGGCTTCACCGGAGCTTTGGTTGGAGGGTAAACCGGGGGCTTAACCGGAGGTTTGGCTGGCGGGGAAACTGGTGGCTTAACCGGGGGTTTGGTTGGGGGCTTAACTGGGGCTTTGGTCGGAGGGTAGACCGGTGGCTTAACCGGAGGTTTGGCAGGTGGAGATACTGGTGCCTTAACCGGGGGTTTAACCGGAGATTTGGCAGGCGGGTGGGGGTGAGGGTGAGGGTGGTGGTGATGTGGAGGGTGTGGGTGGTGGTGACCGTGGTGGTAAGGAGCCGGAGCAGGAGCTAGAGAAGGGGTTTGAGTCGCATGGTTCACTTCTTCAGTGAAGGCAGAGGAAGTGAAGCACCAAAGTGCTACGAGACTCACTAAGAAACTCTTACCTACAAACCCCATTTTTTGTTTTGTTTTTCTCGGTTAATGATATGTATTGAGATTATGAAATGGGTGTATTTATAGGAGAGGGGTTCACGCTCCGAGTGTCATGAAATAACTCCTCCTTTTTGTAAATAGTAAATAAAAACGATCGAAATGAATTACTCCATTATTATTTACTTCTTACTACACATCGGTCACTCTCCTTATATTTTAGTTACTAACTTAGTATTCGTTTTTTTTTTACTCTCTTCTTCTAATACACACTCATAAAAATGTGATACGTACAATTTAGAATTATGTCCACAAAAAAGTTTCTCAGCTCCCCGCTGAACCCAATGTTAAAAAGAGTTTAACCCATCTCGTAAAAATTGATGTTGATTAATTATTTAATCTATAAGATGATTCCGATAAAATATCTCGAAAAGAAGACTGAAATAGGTGTAAGATTTAGATCGCCTATGTCAAGTTGCAGTATTTTTTTATCGATTTTTCTTTTTGCTGAATAACCAAGTTATATAGCTCTTTCCCTTATATAAAAAAAACACAACAACAAAAATAAAAAAACCAACACAATGTACTAATGTAGCCACACAAAAGTAATTTTTACTATAGGAGTACAATATTTAAATACTTTAACAAAAATGTTGAAAAACAAATACTTTAACAAAATTAATATATTGGAAGAACTTAAAATTTAGAGAAACTGTTTTATACCGTGAATAATTTTAATGTTGAATATGAATTTTCATTATAATTTGTATTGTGTACTTTTTGTTTTGACATGATATCAAAGAAAGCACTTTTGTTTCGACATGATGATATCAAAGTAGACATGCAAAAGGTTTTCATAATTTATATCCGTGGATTTAGTAAAATCAAAAAGTTTCGATGACATATTTAATAGCAGAACGATAATCGCAGAAAGTACCAACTCATACAGTAATATCATATATCATGTAGTGGGAGACATTGTTTCATATATGAAAGAGTGAAATTTTCCGATATTTAAAGTTATGTTTAAGCAACCAGTTCATGCCCTGTAGATTTGATGAAAAGATTAAAAATACTAAACTAAACGGATAATATCGTCTCTGGTATTGTGTAAGCCACTGGAGTCGAAACGCGACAACCAAATCTTGATTTACTTTTTCTAGAGAGATGTTATAGAAAAGAGAACGTAGTTCAGAAAAATTGAATTGACATGGAATGTAATTTGAAATTATACGTTACATATATGTTTTGCATAATTGATTGGACAATTATATTGATTTTGTAAAAAAAAACTGTGTTTTGAAAGTAGTATCACACTTTCATCGAAGAGCATTGTTGCACACATGAAGCTATCTGATATATCATGGTTTTTACACACTTTTAACCATAATATAAATCTTTTTTCTGAGTCTTTTTAATAGTTTTAGAGTCTTTCAAATTCTTTTCAGGATATAGTCACATATGGAGCTAAATTGGATCATTGGAAGCTTTTGAAGCAATCTGATATATCATGGTTTTTACCCACTTTTAACCATGATATAAATTTTTTTTCTGAGTCTTTTCAGTAGTTTTAGAGTTTTTCAAGTTCTTTTCAGGATATAAGCACATATGGAGCTAAATTGGATTATTGGAAGCTTTTGAAGCAATCTGGAGTTGAAGCAGTTTGCTCAGCATCGATCGACACCTGAGAAGCATCGATCGGCACCATTCGTTTGGAAGAAACACGATTAAAGACCCCAGTATCGATCGATACCACTTACAGTATCGATCGATACCAGTGATCAGTGCGTACATCAAGACCCGAAGATAAACCAGAAGCTTTCCTTATTTTTCGATTAGACTCCTAAACGTGTTTTAGATATATAATTAGGGTTTTCAGCCTCCAGAAGAGAGACTTGTGAATTCTGGAGATAGAGTATTCTGCAATTGAGTTTTTGGGAGAAGAACCTTGAACCCTCTTTGTATTCTTACTCTATTTTACTTATGATATCTATTTTATTCATGATGTTTGTCTCATTCACCATGTCTGAGTAGATTCCCTGTTAGGTTTAGGGTAGTTTAAAAGCTATTTGATGAATTATTAGATCTGATTAACTTGTTAAGGAATATTCATAGAGCTTTTCACCTAGACTTGAAATTAATGCTTATTCTAGCTTCGCGAACTAGAATATGATGTTAGGTTGATTAATTGGCACGAAAGTGTGAATAGTTTCCTGAACTAGTGTTTGGTGAGCAAAAGATCTATCCACAAATAAATTTGGTTTAGGATTTTGTGAACAATTGAACTTGATCGTTAATGCTTGTTTGAATTTATAGAATTTGCAAAGAAATTTGGAATTCTAGGTTTAGACATAGATAGTCTTCGCAACGACAGTTGGTTTACTTTATATCTGTGTTTCAAGTTCAAGAGCGGAGCTTATTTCATTCCTGACATTTGATTTGATTGATAATTCTGATTTGCCTGCAAACTTCCCTAAGCTTTCTTCATTGATTTATTACTTCGTTTTAATTGTTTTGTTGTCTTTGATTACATTCATTCGCTTAGCTTAATTCACATTCTGAAATCTATTGAGTGAACATCTTGAGTCTTTGTGGTTCGACCCCTAGAATACTACAACTACTGCTTAGATACTTTAGGGTATTAGATTTGAGCATATCAAATTTTGGCGCCGTTGCCGGGGACTCTAATTTCACCATTAGATTACGGTTTAGAATTTTGACTAAGTTGTTGAGCATCTATCGACACCCTTTAGGTATCTATCGATACTCTGTTTAAATTTCGTCACTTACGCTTTTTGATTTCTGTGTTTCAGGTGTATGCAACATCGAGAGACCAGACGAAGCAAGAACAAGCAGTTGACCAATCTATCTAACAAAGAGCTAGCTGAATTAGAGCGCACGATCAGAAAGCAAAAGAAACAAGCAGAGATGAACATTCCGATTGTGCTTGCTCGTGATGAGGCTGGGGTTTTGAGAGATAAGGAGGGTCATCTGTGTGACGCGCAAGGACAGAGGCTTGATGCAGAAAGAAACGTTGTTGCCCCTGCACCGGTAGCTAATGAGGTTATCCCACCAGCTGTGTGTAGAAATGTTGGGAATGCTCTAGTTAATTGCGCCAGAACACTTGGGGAGTACAACAGACCAGACCAGTTCTATGCCAATCGTTCGACGATTCGTATTCCAACTTTTCAGAGAAACAACTCTGAGCTGAAGCCTGCATACTACACTCTTGTAGGCCAGCACGCTTTTCATGGTCTTTCTCATGAGCATCCCATGGATCATATCGAAAGGTTCAAAGATTTGGTCACCAGTATCAAATACAATGGAGTGTCCAATGAGTTCCTTTTCTGTAAGCTCTTCCCATACTCTCTTAGTGGAGATGCAGCTTACTGGTTGAAGCAGTTGCCTCCTGGTTCTTTGACTACTTGGGAGGAGACTAAGACTGCTTTTCTGAACAATTTTTATGATGATGCGAGATCAGAAGAGCTCAGGAACAAGATCTCCCAGTTTTCTCAGGGAGCGACTGAGGCATTTAAGGCTGCATGGGTTCGATTTCGGTCTTATCAGAGGGATTGCCCTCACCACGGTTTCTCTCAGGTTCAGTTACTGGGAATTTTCTTTAGAGGAATCAATTGGATGTATTAGATGGCCTTGGACGCTGCAAGCAATGGTAATTTCAACACCAGGTATCCCGAGGACGCTTATGTGGTGATTGAAAACTTGGCATCCAGCAACAGTACTAAGAATGCAGATTTCGAGAGGAAGAAGTAGAATGGAAACGCTGATGGATTGCAGATTGCTGAGGTACATGCCAATCTGGATTCAGTTCACAATCTGTTATTGGGTAAGCAGTAGAAGGCAGTGCATTTTGCTGAGGAAGTCGAGAACATCGATGAAGGTGAAGCAGAGGATGTTAACTACATTGGTGGTAATGGTTTTCAGAATTCGTCGTACAATTGCGGTTTCACTAACAACTCTCAGAGAGGAGGATTTAAGTCTGATTTTAAGTCTGCAAATTTCAGAGCAAACACCTTTGCTCAGAAGTCATTTCAGAACAGTGGGTACACTCGCACCTATGGGAATTCATCTTATCAGACACCACCTCCCATGACTCAGGAAAGCAAAGTTGAGACTATGCTTGAACAGATTCTTGAGGGGCAACAAAAGATGAATGTTGATTTCAATGGAAAGATGGATGTTTTGTACACTGATCTGAATAGAAAAATTGAGGCTCTGAACATCCATCAGAAGAAGTTGGAAACTTAGGTTGCTCAGACTGCAGAAACTGTTAAGAGACAGGATGGTTTCCTGCCGGGAAAAACGGTGAATCCAAGGGAGCACGTTCATGCTATTACTTTGAGAAGTGCAAGAGAGGTCGCTCGAAAGTTGAAGAAGACTTACTCGCCTAAGCAGCTCGTCGATCTTGCTGGAGATGACGATGAGATTACTGAAATTCCTCCAGTATCGATCGATACTCACCAGTATCGATCGATACCCCTCAACATCGATCGTTGCCTGTTCAGAATTCTACAGGACCAGTTGCAAAACCACAAGTATCGATCGACACCCCCCTGTATCGATTGATACTAGTCCAAAGGATGACCAGAAGCAGACTACCGGACATGTTGGGCGAGTCTATGTACCAAAGGTTCCTTTCCCTCGACCCGCAGTCAAATCTAAGAAAGAAATAGAAGAGGCCAGATGCAGAGCAATGCTGGAGAAGTTAGTTGTTGAACTCCCGTTTGTAGATGCTATCAGGACTGCGCCACCTTTCAGGAGATACATCAAGAGGATGGTTTCAAGCAATGTGAATCTTGAGGAAGGGGTACTGAGAATCACCCACGAGTGCAGTGCAATCCTTCTCAACAAGATTCCAAAGAAACTACCAGACCTTGAGAGTTTTTTCTTGGATTGCACAATCTTCATTGAGAGGTTCGAGCGTTCACTTTGTGATCTTGGTTCCAGTGTGAACCTCATGCCTGATCGATCGGTCTGATTCCTCGAAGGATTGCTTGAGGATGTTCCGATTACTATTGGAGACTGTTTAGTTCCAACAAATTTCATAGTCCTCGAGTATGATGTTGAACCAAGGGATCCACTGATCTTGGGCAGACCTTTCCTCGCTACAGCTGGGGCCCTAATCGACTGCAAGAATAGGAGAATATCCCTCAAGATTGGCGATCTGATTTTGACCTTCGACATGGAGAAGATGATGAAGAAACCAACCATAGATGGCCAGACATTCTTCATCGAAACTTTCAGTGAGTTATCAAATGAGTATTTCATGAGGTTACACCCTGAGAATCCCTTAGAGAGAGTGTTGTTTGCTCAGCTGAGACATAAATTGTTCCCACAGAGGTTGCTGCTGGCTATGCCATGATCCTTGACCAAAACGCTGAAGCATCGATCGATACCACAAGAGGTATCGATCGGTACCCACCTTTTCTTCCCGAGGAGCTGGTTATTTCTCGTACCAGATCTGATTCGTTGAGCGATTGGAGTGAAGAGAGAGCTCCTAGGCTCGATCTTAAGCCACTACTATCTACTTTGAGGTATGTTTTCCTTGGCCCTAACTCTACATATCATGTGATTGTGAATTCTTCTTTGAACAACGCAGAGATCGCCTTACTACTGAGCAAGCTGCGCAAGTATCGCAAAGCTCTCGGCTATTCTGTTGATGACATTTCAGGTATCTCACCAGATCTGTGCATGCATCGGATTCATCTGGAGGACGAGTCAAAAGCTTCGATCAAACATCAGAGGAGGCTTAACCCGAATCTGAAAGAGGTGGTAAAGAAAGAGATCTTGAAACTTCTGGAAGCAGGAGTTATCTATGCCATCTCTGACAGCAGTTGGGTCAGTCCGGTTCTTGTTGTTCCTAAGAAAGGTGGATTCAAAGTGGTAAATAATGAGAAAGATGAGCTGATTCCAATGAGAACAATCACCGGGCATTGCATGTGTATCGATTACAGGAAGCTGAATGCAGCGACAAGGAAAGATCATTTCCCATTACCATTCATTGATCAAATGCTGGAGAGGTTAGCAAGTCACCCATATTACTCTTTTCTGGATGGATACTTAGGCTTTTTCCAGATTCTTCTACATCCGGATGATCAGGAGAAGACGACGTTCACTTGTCCCTACGACACATTTGCTTACAAGAGAATGTTGTTTAGGTTGTGTAATGCTCCAGCTACATTACAGAGATGTATGATGTCTATCTTCTCTGAAATATGATCGACGAGTTCATAGAAGTATTTATGGATGATTTTTCTGTTTATGGGTCGTCATTTAAGGGATGTCTGGATAACTTATGCAAGGTACTTCAGCGCTGCGAAGAGAAGCATCTAGTTCTGAACTGGGAGAAGTGCCACTTTATAGTTCTAGACGGCATCGTTCTGGACACAAGGTCTCCAAGGCTGGGATTGAAGTTGATAAGGCTAAGATTCAGGTCATGACAAGCCTCTTACCACCTACATCTATGAAAGACATTCGGAGTTTCCTTGGTCACGTCGGGTTCTATCGCAGATTCATTCAGGATTTCTCCAAGTTTGCTTGTCCACTTACTGCTCTTCCGTGAAGGGATGTCACCTTCGATTTTACACCAGATTGTCTCGCTGCGTTCGAAATGATCAAGAAGGCATTAGTTACTGCTCCTGTTGTTCAACCACCAGATTGGAACCTTCCTTTTGAGATCATGTGTGATGCAAGCGAATTCGCGGTTGGGTCAGTTCTGGGACAGAGGAAAGACAAGAAGCTTCATGTCATATATTATGCTAGCAGAACCCTAGATGACGCCCAAAAGAATTACAGTACCACAGAGAAGGAGCTACTTGCTGTTGTGACGTTCTCCTTTGAGAAATTTCGTGCTTATCTGATTGGAAGTAAGGTGATCGTTCATACAGATCATGTTGCCCTCAAGTATCTGCTGCAGAATAAGGATATGAAACCTCGATTGTGTCGATGGGTTCTACTCCTCCAAGGTTTTGACATAGAGATCAGAGATAAGAAAGGAGTGGAGAACGGGGTTGCAGACCATCTTTCACGAATGAAGATCAGTGATGAAGTTCCTATTGATGATTCCTAGCCTGAGGAAAACATCTACTTCGTTGAGACTGGTTGTCGACACAACTCTGGTTCGTTTTTGTCATTTCAGACAGCAAGCATCGATCGACACCCTCTAGGTATCGATCGATACCCTCATAATTTGCCAAAGTCATATCAACATGCGAGCATCGATCGACACCCCTTGAGCATCGATCGATACCAGGTATCACCCATAGCTGAAACTTCTGTAGATCAGTATGAATTTAAGGAATCCTTCGCTGTCACTTCTCCTGCTGAACCTTGGTACGCCGATATAGCCAATTACCTTGCTGCTGACTACGAACCAAAGCATCTCAAGAAGTATGTCAAGAAGAAATTCATGCGAGATGTCAGGCGTTACTTTTGGAATGAACCGTATCTGTACAAGCATTGTTTTGATGGGATTTACAAAAGGTGTATAGTTGAATCTGAAGTATCAGAAATTCTATTTATTTGCCATGGATCTGAGTATGCTGGGCATTTCGCCACATTCAAAACAGTTTCTAAGGTTCTGCAAGCGGGTTTCTGGTGGCCTACAATGTTTAAGGATGCTCACGCTTTCATCTCTCATTGTGATGTGTGTCAGAGAAGAGGGAAGATCAGCAAACGACACGAAATGCCACAAAACTTCATACTTGAAGTCAAAGTCTTTGACTGCTGGGGTATTGATTTCATGGGACAATTCCCTCCATCGCGATAGAACATATACATATTGGTCGCCGTCGATTACGTCTCTAAGTGGGTAGAAGCAATTGCTAGTCCTACCAACGATTCCGCTGTAGTTCTGAAACTGTTCATTTTCCCTCGATTTGGAGAACCTAGAGTTGTTATAAGTGATTGTGGCACTCACTTCATCAATAAGATCTTCGAGAAGCTGCTGAGAAAGTATGGTGTACACCACCGCGTCGCCACGCCATATCATCCTCAGACCAGTGGACAAGTAGAAGTTTCCAACAGACAGATCAAGGAGATCTTGGAGAAGACAGTTTGCGTTATACGGAAAGATTGGGCACTGAAACTCGACGACGCTCTTTGGGCCTACAGAACCGCGTTCAAAACACCACTTGGCACCACACCATTCTATTTGTTTTATGGGAAAGCATGTCATCTTCCGGTTTAGATAGAGCACAAGGCAGTTTGGGCTACCAAACTTATGAATTTCGACATCAAGCTTGCTGCTCAAAGGCGATTGGTTCAGTTGAATGAGTTGGATGAGATCAGACACTTTACCTATGAGAACTCCAAACTGTACAAGGAAATGACAAAAGCCTATCACGACAAGAAAATCCTTTCTCGCCACTTTGAACCAAATGACCAGGTACTTCTGTACAACTCTCGTTTACAATTGTTTCCTGAGAAATTGCGTTCTCGTTGGTCAGGTCCTTTCACAATCAAGGAAGTCCGACCTCATGGCGCGGTCGTGTTGCTGAGTGCTGAGTGCTGAAGGAAAGTAGTTCACTGTTAATGGACAGCGGGTGAAACACTATTGGGCGAAAGCCACCATTCCAGATGGCCACATTGTGCATCTGGTTAAACCACCAGCTGCCTGACTGATCTCCATGTCGAGCTAAGGACATTAAACAAGCGCTTAGTGGGAGGCAACCCATTAGTGAGTCTGTACATACATTTTTATTTTGATTTTTCGTTTTGTTTTTGTCTTGTGTCTTCACGTGAACCAGGTCCAGACGACGAGCATCGATCGACACTCCTGAGTATCGATCGATACCAAGGCCAAAGGAGACTTGTGCTGTTACGATGCGAGCATCGATCGATACCACTAACTGTATCGATCGATACCCATCACCTAGGTAAGTTTTCTATAAAACCCTCGGGTTTTATCCTTCACTCCATCATAATCATATCGCTCGACACAGCCCCTTCTCTCTCACTCTCTCACAACTTTTTCGATTCTTCATCGTTTTACTCGATTTTGCATTCTGTTCCGCTCGGATTTTTGCCCTCGTTATCTTGTCATTGCTCATTCCTTCGATTTGCAAGAAGGCACGACAGGACGTCTCATCTGGTTCTAACCCTCCACGCCACGAGTTCAGTCTTCAGGACGAGGTGGAAGCGTTCTACGGTTCATTCTGGCATGCCGGAGTTGTCACGGCTGTTCTAACAGGGGATCGCTACAGGGTCCTGAAGGGTGGTTTCACAGACAACACAGGCCCTCAGAGCTTCATTGAGGTTCACATTAGTGACATGCGGGCTGCGCCACGGCGATCGCCATCCCCTTCTGCCCCTGCTCCTGTTGCTAGGCGTTCCTGGCCTAAGTTGGAGGGGAAGATGATCATTCCACGATTGGGCAGGTTTGCCTAAGGAGGAGACCGTGAGTGAGGCCTGCATCTATAGGCCCATAGCTGAGGAGTGGGACGACTACGACACTCTGTTCTACAACGAGTGGCTGCGTGTTGTCATCCTCCCTACACGCTTCATCGATCCGCACACTATAAGCTGTTTGGGTATTGACGTGGAGCTCTCAGACATGCTCGAGAAGATTGGTCTGGGGACATTGTACTCAAGGCAGTATGACCTCTATCCCGACCTCGTTCGCCAGTTCCTCGCCACAGCTCGAGTGTATTATAGAGACGAGGTCCACCGCACTGCTTCAGAGCGCACCTTGACTTTCCTAATCAGAGGGGTTCGTTACAAGCTGCGTATCCCTGACCTCTGCGCCATCTACGGGTTCTATCCCTTTCCTCAGCAGGTAGCTCTTCCTACCTAGTTTCACGACGTACAAGTCTTTTGGCGTCACATCGGTCTTGGAGCCTACCATTCCAAGACCACAACACAGATAGACGTCCGCCATCCAACTCTGCGTTGCATCGTCCGCATCCTGAGCACCACTCTTCTCTGCAAGATGGAGACGAACAAGTTGAGGATCTCAGAGCTGATCTTACTGTACAAGGCCATTGACGACCTTATTCCTGAGGATAGGTATGAGTGGCCCGAGATGAACATCGCGGTCAACATTGGTGCTCTCTTTGTGCACCATTTGGTCTCTCTGAAGACCAAACCCTTCTCTGGTCGCAACTATGCCACAGCGCGAAAGACTGAGTCAGTCGGCAGCCTCCTCACTCCTATCTTCAAGCATCTTGGCATCTCCACTTCAGCGTGTTCGATTGTCACAGCTCGATCTCTGATGGATGAGCAGCATATGCAGCACATGCGTTGGCTGATGCCAACTCGTCGCTGGTGCCTACCCACGACAGACGGAGAGCTCTTTGTGCAGCTCCCTAACCGTACTCTGACCCACATCGGCGATGACCCTTCTCAGCTGCATTTTGATCCAGATCCGAGTCTGCTCTCAGTTGCTCCATCCACGCATGTCCGCGCTCCACGCCAACTCCTATCCATTCTTGTCGTTGCAGACGAGGCACCTGCAACTGACTTTGCTGGAAGTCAGCCTCGCCGTTCACAGCTCCACCAGACATCTGCTCCTGCACCTTCATGTCCTCCACCACCGGATATGTCGATGGAGACAGCTACTTTTCAGAGATACGCTGTGGAGGTTACAGAGCATTTGGTCCGTTGTCTCTCGCTGCCGCTGCATGTCATCTACTGATGCCGACACCTCCACACCTGGCCATTCATCTCGCTATGCTGTATCCGACTATGATGATGATTTCGACTACTAGTCTATGCTCCTGGGTTTCACATTTTCTGTTCCTTTCTTTTCTCTTGTTTTGTTTTGTTTTCTTTTCTGAACTTGTCTATCTCATTGTCAGTACTTGTTGAACTTATGGCTATATATTGCTTCTGTTGCTTCTAAGTGTGCTCTCATGATCTAACAGTTCTTCATCTAACATTAGGCTTCATTGGACACGGTTTCGAGTTTCAGAATTACAGACAAAGGACCTTAGTATCGATCGATACATAACTAGCATCGGTCGATACTACCTCAGCATCGGTCGATGCCAGTTCTCACTATCGGTCGATACCCACCCATTCCCACGGTACCTTCGACCCACATTTCGACCCACATTTCAGCCATTCTGTTCTTACGCTTTCTTTTGCTTCCTCTAGGCTAGATGACACTGGGGACAGTGTTGTTTAAGTCTGGGGGAGGTGATTACTGACATTGTGTTTGTTTTTCTTAGAGTCAGTCATTTTTGAGTCAAATTTTTGTTTTATTGAGTCAAAACCTGTCAGAGATTATGAACCTTTGCTTGATTTCATTAATTCTGACTTTGCTTTTAAGTAACCATTTGTCACAGAATCAGCTCTAAGATCGACTAATGAAAAATCCAAGGACTAACCAGTTGACTAGGAAACACCCATGTCTCCAGCAAATTTCTTCAAAATCCTGAGCCAGATTTTGCACTTCACCTCTGTGGTTGGTATTCACTGAAATTGATTCATCATTGGTATACCTCTCCCTTGACACACATTGATGCATAAAAGATGAAATGATTTCCACCGAGTAGAGGGGTAGGAACACTTCCTGTGACCCCATTTTTCTACTTGGATAAGGAATGATCACACAAAATTCTGAAGCGAGGGGTAGGAACATTTCCCGGAACCCTGTTATTCGCCTAAGACTTTTGATACTTTGAGAGGGGAGAACCGGGGATTCGGTGGCAAACACCATCAATACTCGCGTCTCAAACCTTGATTTGTATATGCAAAGCTAAAAAAAATAAATAAAAAAATATATATATAATTCAAAGAGAACATAAATGAAATAAGTCTGGAGGAGAGGAAAACAATACCAAAAGTGTGTAATTTGGGTGGTTCTTTAGTCATGATATCGCATGAGGAAGAATCTAGAAGGTTCCTGATTATCAACAACAGTGATGAAAAGGCAATGAAGGATTTAGTATGATTGATGCTGTGAGATAATGTGTGTATTCTTTGAAGCTGCAATTGTCTACGGAGAAGTATATGGTGGTCAGATCTGAAACTGATTTGGTGATGGTTGGGAGCTTGGGAAAGGAGTCATTTCAATATCTCAAGAAAAGGTGAGTCTCTATGTTTTTCAAACCTCTTTCTCTGTTTGGTTTTCTGTTTGCTTGAGGGCAAGCAAATACTAAGTCTGGGGGAGTTGATATATCATGGTTTTTACCCACTTTTAACCATGATATAAGTCATTTTTCTGAGTCTTTTCAGTTGGTTTAGAGTCTTTCAAGTTCTTTTCAGGATATAGGCACATATAGAGCTAAATTGGATTATTAGAAGCTTTTGAAGTAATCTGGAGTTGAAGCAGTTTGCTCAGCATCGATCGACACCTGAGAAGCATCAATCGACACGATTCATTTGGAAGAAACACGATTAAAGACCCCAATATTGATCGATACCACTTACAATATCGGTCGATACCAGTGATCAGTGCGTACATCAAGACCCGAAGATAAACCAGAAGCTTTCCTTATTTTTCGATTAGACTCCTAATCGTGTTTTAGATATATAATTAGGTTTTTCAGCCTCCAGAAGAGAGACTTGTGATTTCTGGAGATAGAGTATTCTGCAATTGAGTTTTTGGGAGAATAACCTTGAACCCTCTTTGTATTCTTACTCTATTTTACTTATGATATCTATTTTATTCATGATGTTTGTCTCATTCACCATGTCTGAGTAGATTCCCTTTTAGGTTTAGGGTAGTTTAAAAGGTATTTGATGAATTATTAGATCTGATTAACTTGTTAAGGAATATTCATAGAGCTTTTCACCTAGACTTGAAATTAATGCTTATTCTAGCTTCGCGAACTAGAATATGATGTTAGGTTGATTAATTGGCACGAAAGTGTGATTAGTTTCTTGAACTAGTTTTTGGTGAGCAAAAGATCTATTCGCAAATAAATTTGGTTTAGGATTTTGTGAACAATTGAACTTGATCGTTAATGCTTGTTTGAATTTATAGAATTTGCAAAGAAATTTGGAATTCTAGGTTTAGACATAGATAGTCTTCGCAACAACAGTTGGTTTACTTTATATCTGTGTTTCAAGTTCAAGAGCGGAGCTTATTTCATTCCTGACATTTGATTTGATTGATAATTCGGATTTGCCTGCAAACTTCCCTAAGCTTTCCCTCATTGATTTATTACTTCGTTTTAATTGTTTTGTTGCCTTTGATTACATTCATTTCACTTAGCTTAATTCACATTCTGAAATCTATTGAGTGAACATCTTGAGTCTTTGTGGTTCGACCCCTAGAATACTACAGCTACTGCTTAGATACTTTAGGGTATTAGATTTGAGCATATCACTATCCTTCTAAAAAAAGTATTGTCACAATTGTCCTACTAAACATGAATTTTTCTATTAACTATTTTATATATGTAACTACTCTCCAAGTCGATTTCTATTCAGAAGATAGATCAAACCCATATATAAACCAAACGAGATTGTCAACTTTCGGCATAGTTCGAGACCTTCAGCCGATGGCCATGTCTTCCCGATGAACCCGTCGAAGTCTCTCCATTCCCTGAGTATTTTGCAGTAGACAAAACTTGCAAGCACGAATAGAAATACTCTCGGACACCACTATCGAGGCAACAATTTTGGCTTTGTTTTCCGATGCCGGTAGAGTTGAAGCTCGCCGGCGTTGAGTCGCTCCTCTTCCTCTGTGCTTTCTCAATCTCTTCTTGGTTCTCTGCTGGGAAAGAACAAGATGGTGTGTTTCGACAAATCTTCCTCCGCTACTCCATCTGCCCACATATGTGGATCAAAACGCGAATCTCTCTCTGTGAGTCCTGATGCTCGCAAATATCCTCATATCTGAAGAATCTAGATATATCTTGGTTTTAGTCCGAACACTCTTTACATCTCAACTCCCCTCTCAACTCTAATCCACGCCATCTGTTTCTTTGGCTCAGTCAAAGACGATATGCCAAGCTTTTGACCCCCCAAAAATGGTTGTGGTCTCGTTCAACCTTCCAGATTTCCTCCCCCAAGTCTCTTTTTCTGTTCCGGCAGGCTCTCAAAGGAAGCATTTTTCGTCTATGCCGCGACGGTGAAGAATCGTGACACGCTGAGGGAATGTTTTGGCACCATCACCCTTCTTCTGGCCACCAGTGGGCAAGAGAGACATTAGAGTGTGTTAAAAGAGACACTTGGTGGTCAAGAAAGACACTCGATCTACGTTGCCTTCGAGTCCACCATAGACTCCTATCTAATCCCGAAGTGTTATGCTCTTGGTCCATGTCTCCCTTCACCCCTCGTCACAAGACATGGTTCTCAAGTTGCCTCCTTAGCTCTTTTCTACCTCAAATTCTTTCTCCAGAAGATACAGTCATCGTAGTACACTTGTCCTTGCCGAAGCCCTACCACCTTTGTGATGTTTGGCTTGCCTCTTTCGCGAGAGTTTTCTCTTGTCCGACTAGCGACCACCCTTTTCAGGGACCGAACATTCCGGTACTTATGGCGCAAGTACGGAATCTAAAAAAACTAACTTGGAAGATTGAATTCTTTGAGTGGCAAGCTACCTCCTCGGCGTTTTACGCTTCTTCTTAGACCTTAAGTACCTTAGACGTATCTGTTAGCTTATGTTATGCTTTTAGTTTTATACTTTTCCGAAATGTTTTATACCCGTTATTATTTTCAGTACTCTCTATAACTTCTTCGATTTTTGGCTGATCCACCCTATGGAAATCTTCTTGAATTTAGTTGGAAAAAAAACTACTCTCGAAGTGAGTTTGCCATTACTCATTACATTGTGATGAATCACATTTTATGAAATGCTGACGTGGTTTTCACTATTTCTCACAATATATCACTGGTGACATCTTTTGGAGACTTTGAGCATAATTACTGCGTTACATAGCACATGTTGCTCAATTGCTTAATTGTATATATTTATAATACATTCAAGTTTGATCACGTAACTCTAAAAGTTTTACGCAGACAACTACGATCAGTTGCTGGTAACATGATAATACATAAGACAACTCTATAATACAAAAAACACTCATCTCTTAACTAGCCACCATATTCAAATTTGAATCCATTACTATTGATATAACTTTTTCTCAAATAGTTAAAATGATAACGCTTAGATATTTTTCCTTTTCCTGTCGTTTGTCTTAATTGTTTTTGTTTTTTCCTGTGTTAAATTAATTTTAAATATCTAAAGCGATTCACGAAAAGGTCCAAACCCACCATTTCTACAATGATCAATAATATTCACGAACGAGTAACTTAAGTTATTACCGTTGCGGGATAAATATGTTTGTCCGGATAGAGACATGTCATGCTACATGTTCATGTTACCTGCAAAAGTTTGGGAAATACGATGGACCCAATACTGGACCCACCCTATCATTATTTTTATTTTCAAAAGTAAACCTATCTTTGGATGCTTTGGTCTAACGTTTCTCGATAGATATAACACAATAATGAGCCATAATTGTTTAAATGTTTAAATCGGATAACGCGAAGATGTATCATTACATTTACATTGTAGACTAATCATTCTTGTCGTTGGAATGATTCTCTCTGCTTTTATGATTTACTGAATTTCATAACAACAATAAATACGCCCAAAAAAGTATGCATCGTGAACTTACCACATTTTCCTCCAAAAAATATGGCTACTTTCGTGCTAGTCGTTGCCCTTATATTTTTCGTGTGAGTGTTGTTGACAAAAATAATAAATAAGTAAATAAATTTTCTTTAGTGTATTAGTATAGTATCTATCATTGTTGCAATTTTTTTCGTCAACATAATCCCGTTTGAGAATTTGTTTCCCCAATTTTTTGAAAAATATGGCTATTTTCACAATTGTTTTCATCTACATTTGTGAAATGTGTAGATTATTACTAATGAGGTTCGCTACTTTTCTATATACACTTTTGGCTCGAGATATGTTGTTACTATATGGGCAATATTTAATCTATTTTATTAGGTAATTAGATAGTATTCCGCACTGTATGTATACTTTTTTGTATTTTTAAAATATTGTGTTTCAATCGTTGATACAAAATTGTTCATATGAAATATGATGTAACACTAAAACATATAACAGTACATATGTAATTTCATTTGTAAAAATGTAACTTTATTTGTGATTGATTGTATGGCTAGAATGTGAAAGGTTTGCGTAAAAAAAAACTAATTAAAGATCGAACTTTTAAAATGAGGTCATGGAACGAAAAGAACCATTTATATATACAGTATTCCATTTGTTCATCAAATCCAAGTTTTAAACTTTTCACACATATTAACTATTAGGAAAACAAATTAAAATTTGATTATTAATGCATTATTTTTAGTGATTAACAATTTTCTGTAATTCTACATCAATAGTATTCAGTTATTTTTTCTAAAGTTTACAAATCATCATCATTAACTAATAAAAATGTATGAAAAGTTTTAAAAACCTATATTCTGATTTTTTTAAAACATGTATTAGTTAGGAATAGAAGGAATAGTTTTTCCTATGATGTGTATGCTGTAATACCAAGTTGAACGATCACAACCCATATATTTATATATACACATGTGAACGTTCATACATTGTTTCATACTCCACACATGACATGTATATCACATTACACATTAAATGTCCTAATCGAATTTCCACGCTTCCTACGTTTATATATTCAGGAACTTGAGTACTTGGGAGGTGGAATCCAATATAATTTAATGAAACTATGATTCAAAAAGGGGTTCATAACTAAAGAATTTTTTTAATGTCATTGTCAATTAATTCACTCACTCGGACTAAGTACTAAAAATGTAATCCCTCCATTTTACTATATAAAATATTTTAAAATTTTTATTAAGGTTAGTTGGTGAATATACCCTAAGTTATATCAGTTATACTTGTGTAAATTTGTATAATTCTAAACTTATAACACCAACGAGGTTATATATTTATGTAGGAAGTTAAAAAATTATATCTTCATAGTATAGTATTGAATTTCTAGAAAAAAATTTATATCTTAATTTACAAGTAAATATTTTGTTGTGTTCATATCCAAACGCTATAAATGTAAGAATCGTTTTATGATTTGTTGAGCCTAGATCTAGAAGTCAACTATTATGACCGAATAATTAGTCAACTCGGAGAAGAATCATATCTATTAGTAATAGTGAAACAAGCTCACGTAGTCACGTGAAATTCTGCAATCACCCTTTGCAGCAAAGCCAGGAGCCTATCCCGGAGAACAGCAACTATTATTATATTAAAACCAGGAGACTATTTCCCAGATTTAATTTTAATTTGAAAATATATGGGATTTTACATTTTAGTGCGATCTTAACTTGGTATTAAGTACTCTGGTTGTCTATTCGCTATAACTCTATTGAACAATCGGGTTTATATTTACTCAAGATCAATTGGATATTGAACTTACCAAGACATGTAATGTCATAAGCGTCTACATATACAATTTGATTGTAGTTGAAATGTGTTAGTACTGAGACTTCATATCATCTCATATGAATATTTCTAGTGTCAATTGTATTGATAAAAGAATATTACTTGTTCGTGTTCTTGTTTTAGATTCTTTACTTGCAATTTTCTATCACTTGTTTTCATTCATGTATGCGTGAGAGATTTGTGAGATTGAGATTTGAGAACGAAATCGACAATCTTTTTAGCCGGATTATTGAGGTTTTACTTGATAATTATTTATTAATTAATTATTCATTTGACGCTTATATTGTAGTACTAATTATCAACTTGCGGTCCGATTGTCGGATTAAAGAGTAACTCTTAATAAGATTAGGTTCCTTAACTCAATTTATACCATTTTCCAAAGATGATTATTCTTGTGACTCATCTCGAAGTGGATTCTACTAAGAATAATATCTATATCAAATTAACTAAGTTCTGATAACATGTTAATTCTATAAATTTACATGTTTTTCCTTTTTTTTGTTAAAGGACATGTTTTTCTTTACAAAAACTATTGAAAAAGAAGTGAAATTGCGGATGGTAAAATCAAATTTACATTCCCAAAATGGTCTCGTAGTAGTTGTGATTTTTGTCCGCAAAATATTGGTTGAATACCGTACCGAGTGTTATATTCCTTTTCCCCCACGCAACGTGTTTGTATGAATACACTTTTTACCAAAATATGTGTTGCATGAAAGATTTTTATCTCTATTTTCGATTTCTATCAATGTTAACTGGGTAATGGGTTGGTTGGGTTTGTGGTATTAAGTATCTCTTGTGGGCTTATATGATTAGACTCTGGCCTAAGGTTGGAAGAGCTCCACTTTACTTTCAGTTTTGAGAGTATAATGGTAATAGTTTTGGGCTTGGATTAGAATCTAGGCTAGGGTTAGAGCGTTGGAATTACAAAGTCTGGTTTAGGGTTAGGAAATCAAGTTTGAGAAACTAGGCCAAATTACTTATCTTGATTTTCTATTTATCGAATATAAATATTTTGATTTTATTTTTGTCTGCACTGTTCATCGCGTGTAAGGCAAGACAATCTTTCCAAGGTATCGTAAAATTTGTTATTAGAAAGTAATATAATTTTTTTTAACCAAAAAAGTATTTCCAAGAACGACAAAAATAATATACATCATATAATTTGAATAATAACATAGTATTAACAAAAAAGATCTTCAATTTTTCGTTTTGACAATTTTCAAATGCTCTATATATACCATACAAGTTAGCTACAAAGAAAAAGATTTAAATATAACCAATCGGTGGAGGTGCATGTTGTTTGTTTTTCCGTGGTCAAATCTTCTATCCGCAGAATCCAACATCCATGTTCTTCCTTCACTTATAACTTTTCAGGTAATTCAGTTATTTGGTAAATCTCAATAATTCATACGAGACAAATATCTGATCATTAAATATTATTTGCTAAAAAAATGATAATTAACACAACCAAGTGTCAATAGTTCAGCTGGTAAAATATATTTTGCAAAACAAAGAGGTTGCTGGTTCGAGTGCCTCATAATAGAAAATTATACTCCCTCCGTTTCACAAAGATTGTCGTTTTGAGGTTTTATTTTTGTTTTACAAAGAGTGTCGTTTTGTATTTTCAATGCAGATGTTTAGTAAATTTTCCAGTTTTGTCCTTATCATTTTAATGTATTGACCAATGAAAAAAATCGTGTAATTATTTAATAGAGGGTAAAATAGAAAATTTAAAGGTTTTCTTAATCTGTGTGCAAAAACCTTAAAAGACAGTTTTTGTGAAACAGAGGGAATATTAAATACGTTGGTCCCCGGTATGAGAGGATGTACACGCTTCGGCCCATTAAACTCTTAGTTATTCAAAAAAAAAAAATTGATACCGAACACAAATGATATCATTATTCTTAGTTAAAAAACTTTTACACATTGATAACAAAAACACTCTATCAAACAACTATAGATATGAATCTCATGTAGTAAATCTCTGATGGTGAAATATACTATCTGCTTTTCTTCTCTTCTTTGTATATCCCAAACTCCATTTTCAATAAGGGGTAGCTATATGAACTTCCACCACATCACCACACAAAGTCGTCAAAGCTCACTTGATCATCGAATGAACCCACGTGCGCATGATCCACAAATGGCAACGAGGACGTGGCTTGATGGTCCTGAAGATCAACGTTGAGGCCCATGAGATCGTTAGGGATGGGATCATGATCGCTTAGGTTTCCGATGAGCATTGCAATAGAAGCTTCTTCTTCGTCTCTTGGTACGTAATCAAACATTATCTCTTCGTAGGGGTTCATCTCGTTCATTTCCGTCGACTCGTCTCCCCTTCCTCCATTTTGTTTGCTAGACTTTCTTATTGCGTAGTACTGTAATAACAAACACAAGACATAAGTCATAACCAAACCATAATTAGGAACTCTAAATTATCCCAAAAATAATAATTGTAAATTCTATACTCCTTGTTTTACAAAAGTGTCAGTCTGGCACATTTACCACATATTAAGAAAACTATTAAAAATTTTATTTTACTCCTAATTAATACACTAAAAATATATTCTTTTTCTAATTAATATATTAAAATAGTAGGGTTAAAACTAGATTTTTGGTTAATATTTTGTATTGAAAACACAAAGCGACACTCTTTATAAAACAAGAAAGAATCTTAAAATGACATTTTTTGTGAAATAGAGGAAGTATAACTTAAATACGTGGAAATTTTTAAAAAGATATAATACTCATCACATTATTGTTATTTTTTTTTTCTTTTTTTCGTTCTTAAATAATCCAGTTTTTACGTCTACCTTTTATATTAAAAATTAGGGCTACAAGGTTTTATACCTTTCATATATGAACCGTTATCATTGACAGAAAAAGGACAAAAAGGTAATAAAGTTTTGTCTGTATGCTTAACAAACTCAATTCAAAGACCACTTTTCAAATTTCCAATTTTGGACTACTAATTAATCATTATTTAACTTCCTTTTGCCTTTTTATATAAACAAATAGGGGAAAGGGAGTTAATAAGAGAGCTCACGAGATTCTTGCTTTCGTCCTCGTATATTGTTAAAGAATCTCCCATCTCTACTCCATTTTGCTTCACAAAATCTCCTTTTGTTATCACCACAAAAAAAAAAAAGGATAAAGTAAATCATAAGTAAAAGTAGTTTTTTTTTACATAAGATTATACTTTTGAAATAATATTGGAGCTCCTTAATTTACCTGTGTTTTCAAGGACATACATTCTGCTCTTGTTATTGGACCAGAACCTATGACATCAATGCAAGCTTTAAGTAAAATATATACTATATATAAACCAGTAACAAAAGAACCACTTAAAATTGAGCACATAATTAAGGTTGTTAATCTATTGGTAAATGAAAAATGGATTAGAAAATGCGTTTTCTGAATGGATATGATTGACATTATCAATGTTTTAATTAAGAAAGAGAAGTGATACGAGACTTAACTTGTATTTGAAAGACCAAGACTGCAAAGAGAAAACATCTCTCATATCTAAAATGGTTCCTTCTTTATCAGATAACTTTGGAAGATTTCCTTCTGCGTCTCTCTGCATTCCAATTAATGTTTAATTAAAATAACAACGATATCATTATCATTAAAATATATTCAAATTAATGTTTTAATTAAAAAAACAAAGATATGTAGAACCTTTTCCATGATGATGTCTTTTTTTTCTCACTTTCCCATAATGGTTTCTCGAGGTGAACCATTTAAGAGATTAGGAAAGGCCATTAGACGACTTTCCATTTTCTTCAACCCCATAATTTTAATTAAACTTATTTTAACATGTTCATTATAGCTAAATACATAGCAAAACTTGCAATCAATTTTTGTTTTCAATGAAAAATCAAATTTCATTCTAGGTTTGTGATACAAGTTGAACTTAACAAACAAGTTCAAACTAAAACTAGAAACTTAAAATCAATTCATATACACTACATGCTATGTAAAAGATAAATATTAAAATTTAATTATTCGTATCGAAAACAAATTAATTTGACTAAACAACTTTGTTTTGTTCCACGTTATGTTCTCATGTTTCATATTCATCTTGTTTTCCGTGTGATTACTATTTTTCTAATACCAGTTCTGGATCTAGACTCTTATATCGGTTCTGGATCTAACTCTTACATCCTTTTAGGTTGGAGATCAGAACATTTTATATAGTTTTCTCCTAAGTGCCACTCGAACTAGCGACCTTTAGGATTTGTCTGAGATATTTTACCTTTAGCAATTAATTCGTGTGGTTACTTCGAAAAACTTGTTATTGGGTAGACAACGAAACACTTAGATAAATGTGCTTTTGTTCAACAAATTTCTTTTTATAAAATGGGTAGTCAAATCCTATAATGAAATTAAGTTTTGTTTTTCTAAGATTTTAAGTAAAAGGAATTGTAAGAATTTACATACCTTTGGTAGAACTATCCTCCCAAGTGACCCAACATCGCTGTTCTTCAAATGCTTCACACATAAAACCCTAAGCTTCTACAACAACCAACAATAAAAAAAAAAAAATTATATAAAAATGTATCATAAAGTTAGATATAACCAAATTAAAATCGTATAAATTCCAAAAAACAAAACCTTGCTATCGAAAGTGTTGTGAGGGTAGAGATCTTTTTTGTCAGGGATCTGCACATTATTTTTCATGGTAAGCATCACCTGTCTCTTTGAATCAACCAACTCATCATTTGGACTATAATTAGGGCTAGAGTTGTTTCTTGATCTGATCATCGCGTTCTTCCTGTTGATCCTGGCCATCTTCGTCATATGCGGATCAAGAAATCCACCTCTGTGATCTTGTCTCAAACAAGGATTAGGATTACTAACCAGAGAACAGAATTCACTTGCGGGGATCTGGGGAAAACCCTCGGATGAGTAAAGCGGCTGATGATGAGGATTCATCAACGCTGGCATCTGCTCCACCGGGTATGGCAACAAGTGATGAGGCTGAGCCTGATGATGATGATGATGATAAGTAGGGATCGTTGTGAAGTGCGAGAGATTGTTGTTAACATCCATAGAGAATTCTTGGAGAGAGTTTGCGTTAGAAGAGGAAAAGGGCAAGAAGTTATCCATTTTTCCCGGGGAGAGAGAGAGGGGAGAGATATGAATGGAAAAATAAGAGAGGTCGTTGGGGAGATTGATTAGGAGAGAGCGAGTGAAGAAGAGACAGATGTTGGAAAAACACAAAAGGAAACGAGTCAAAATGTTGCAGATGGTTCGATGTTGCAGCTTATGGGGATACCCATCTCACCACTCACACAAGGAGAGAGATATGATTATATAGAGGTTAAGACATATACACACAGTCCTACATATGTATATGTGGCGCCAGATTTTGTTTGAATGTATGTAATGGTTTTTATGGCACAGAAGACCACGAGAAGGTCATTGGCTGTTTGTGTTTTCTTTATCTGAGAGAGAGAGAAGACTCTTTATTTTATTTTGGAGTTCCTTGGCTCTCTTCCTTATATTAACTCTGTTAAGATTTTATACCTTGATATGCATTCAAACACTGAAAATATGAACCTTTGTAGTTTTAGAAATTGTTTGATAATTATTTCTTGGTCAACATCTTATTATTTAGAAGGACCGAGTCAAATGAGCCAGTCCAAAGTAAAATTATGTACATACAATGCATATTACGTTTTATTAGTTGGCATACTAAATTTTGAGAAAACTCAATTAATAACCATTCATGTTTTGTAAAAACTAAATGTATTCAACATTAATATTTTTGTCGGCTTTTACATATTTTATAAAAATTAATTATTTTATTAAAATAATCTTAATGTGGAAAATTTTAGAATTCAAAATCGAAAAAAACAAATCCATTTAAATTTAGAAAAGATATGATATTTGCATATTTAATTTTAAGTAAACTCTGTAAATTGTCATTTGTATTTTGTAGAAACTCAACTAATCGCCATTAGTACTTTTTGTAACATATTTTAGGGAAAACTTTGATATAAACTCAATCAATTGCTACTAGTTTTTTTTTTATCAACAACTTTATACTTTGATATAAACTCAATACCTTGATATGCATTCAAACACTGAAAATATGAACCTTTGTAGTTTTAGAAATTGTTTGATAGTTATTTTTTGGTCAACATCTTATTATTTAGAAGGACCGGGTCAAATGAGCCGGTCCAAAGTAAAATTATGTACATACATTGCATATTACGTTTTATTAGTTGGCATATTAAAATTTTGAGAAAACTCAATTAATAACCATTCATGTTTTGTAAAAACTAAATGTATTCGACATTAATATTTTTGTCGGCTTTTACATATTTCAGAAAAATTAATTATTTTATTAAAATAATTTTAATGTGGAAAATTTTAGAATTCAAAATTGAAAAAAAACAAATCCACTTAAATTTAGAAAAGATATGATATTTGCATATTTAATTTTACGTAAACTCTTGTCAATTGTCATTTGTATTTTGTAGAAACTCAACTAAGCGCCATTAGTACTTTTTTGTAACATATTTTAGGGAAAACTTTGATATAAACTCAATCAATTGCTACTAGTTTTTTTGTTGTCAACAACTTTATACTAAAACAGATTGGGTCAAATGAATCAATCCAAAAAAAAAATTATTTACATACATAGACACATTGCGTTTGTAGATATTTGATAGTTGGCATATGAAATTTTGAGAAAACTCAATTAATAACCATTTATAATTTGTAAAAACTAAATTTATTTGCCATTAATATTTTTGTCAGTTTTTACATATTTAGGAGAAAACGGTTATTTTATTAAAATGACCTTAATATGATTTTTTTAGAATTCAAACATTGAAAAAGACAAATCCATTTAATTTCATAAGTCTTACGATATTTCAAATATTTAATTTCACGAAAACTCTGTCAATTGTCATTAGTATTTTGTAGAAACTCAATTAATCGCCATAAATACTTTTTTGTACACATATTCTAAGAAAAAGATTATTTTTTCGCTATAAACTTATTAGGCACTATAATTTAAAACATTGAATAAATGAGATACTGAATTAAAATCTTAGATTTCCAAACTCAATTTTTGATATATATTTATTTTAAACCCAATTATTCGGCAGGTAATAGTTTAAATTTTTTTTGTTAACATTAGAACTGGATCACAATTGGCCGATACAATAGCCCAACACCCCACAAAAGAGAATAATGGCTCGCTGGCCATTTAAATATTACATTATGTGGAGTACCAAGTGCGAACTTGAGTTTCGTGTAATAGCAACAGAGGCGGAGAACCAATGAACCACTTGTTCCTTACTAGTTTAAAATTATATATATATATATATATTTATTAACGTCTATTTCACATATGTATAACTTATATATACATAATGATATTTTTTACAGCCTTGCAAGCTGATCATGTTTGTTATATCCATTACCCATACACAAAGAAACCGAAGCAGTTATGGCTCAATATTCTAAAAGTGAATCTGAGGGGAAACATTTTTTGCGAATATGAAATAAAAGAACCGACTATGTTGCAAACAGAAAATGATGATGTTGTGTTGATGACGGCAATTGAAGATCACGTACTCGACAATATCGTACAAAGAGAAAATACAATAAACCTCGATTATGATGGCAGAGATGAACAACCAGAAGATGAATTTCGATGTAATTTGTCATCTTCTGATGAAGAACCAGATAATAGAAGAACCCTACTAATTAACTATGTTACATATGTTTAATGTTATTTATGTCAAATTTGAAATCAAAAATCCTAAAAATTTATCCTTTACATTATTGTCATACTTATGCATTATAACTAGCATTTAATTTTGAAATAAAGTTTCAAATTAATCTAACTTAGAGTTAAGGTTAAAAAAGTATACAGTAAAACTTCCATAAATTAATAAACACTATAAATTAATAAATTTCTCTAGTCCCGAGTTGGGTCAGTGTTAAATTTAACATAATTCGATAATATTTTTTTTTTAAATTCCTATATAAATATATGGTCCCAACAATATAATAATTTAATAATTATAAATCTTATGTATATACATGAGACAATTTTGTAAAATATAAATATATTGTTGTTGGTTTATTCTTAAAATTAGAATCTCGTTGGAGCTCATCTCTAATCTTTCTTATTGCATCCAAAACATCTGATGTTGTATTCACATAATTTTTACGTGTTTAATGCGTCATAGTTGATTTTGCAACATATTTTAGGTGATGTGTCATTGCTAAGTTTGGTGTGAAAAAAAAAAGATATGATGACCTTAAAAATGCTTAATGGATTACCAAATAGAGTTACCAAGGCAAATATATGAGTAAATACTAAGAAAAATAGAATATTAACAAAATATATAGAATATTAACAATAAAACCTAATAAAGTTCAAATTAAATTAAATTTAAAAGAGTTTGGACTAAATTTTTTAATCTCTTTTAATTAATAATTTATTAATTTATCTATAAATTAAAACTTTTATAAAATAATAAATATTTGAGGTCCCAACATAATTAATATATAGAAGTTTTAGTGTATATCAATTATATGGTGAAGATATAAAAATTATTATACATGAAATACAAATATTTTTAATAAAATCACAGATATTGTCACTGTTAAGTAACTAAGTTACGATTACAGACGAATAAAAAAAACTTGGGTTTAGGCCCAAACCAATCTCGGTTTAAGCCCAAAATCAATCTAATTTTGCCCTAACCCAAGCACATTTCTCCTATGTCGCCAAACCCAAATTGCCGTGTTTGTTCTTCCCCTTTGAATCCTCTTCGATTCATCTCATCTTCTTCAAATTTCATTCGATTCTGCTTCGACTCTGCTTCGATCCTCATCTTCGATTCCTCTTCTTTGATTACTCTAAATCAATCTATTCTCCAACCCCTACAAGTGAATTTGTTTTCCGAACCCTAGCCTCATCTTCTTAGATTCTGCTTTGTATCTCTCATCTTCTTAGATTTTGTTCTGAATCTCTCAGATAAGAGCACACAATGCATATAGAGAAGAACATATAAGGACGAAAGAGGAGAATCATTCCCAACATTTCTAAGAGAGCCTTAGTGACCAATCGCTCTACGACTGGTTCGCGAACACCGAACCCTCTGCCGCCGTAGTACAATTTCACGCTGGCGGCCCAAGTTCCTCTGAATACGTCGCCACCACCTCAAGACTTTGTTTACGATCATCTGTCAACGTCAACACCAAATGTCCAAAGCTATCCACCGTTACAACAACTTTTCCAGAACTCCTAGCCTCAATGCCGTGAAGAAGAACTCCCTACGACTCCTGCTTCCAGAGGATTCCAGAACAATCCAACTTCTGCTTCGGCTCCACTGTTATGTGGAGAAAGATCCAACATCGAAAATATGGAAAGGGACTAAGTGATATATAAGGGACATGGACCACTCCACTCATTGCCAATTGGTTTTGAGTTGGAAGTCCATAGTCTTAACATGGTATCAGAGCTATGGAACAAGCATTAGAGCTCTACACTCCTCCTGTTCTCAACATTTCTAATTGTGTGACAGTGAAACTCACATGAAGAAATTACTTCCTATGGAAGTCTCAATTTGAAAGCTTCTTATCTGGTCAGAATCTGCTAGGCTTTGTCAGAAAGCCCTCACAAGTGATTCCTGTTCCAAACATTGATGGCATCACATATGAGGTCCCAAATCCAGACTATCATGCCTGGCACAGGTCAGATCAGGTGGTAAAGGCATGGCTTCTAGGATCCCTGACTGAAGACATACTCAGGGAGGTGATTTCTGCAGTCACATCACAAGATGTGTGGTCAGCTCTTGGAAAGTACTTCAACAAGGTGTCATCATCAAGACTGTTTGAACTACAAAGGAAGCTACAAACAATGGAGAAGCTAAATAAATCCATGTCAGATTACCTGAAAGAGCTGAAGGAGATCTGTGAGCACTTGGCTTCCATTGGCAGCCCAATGAATGAAAAGATGAAGATATTTGCAGCTCTACATGGGTTAGGACGTGAATATGAACCCATCAAGATGTCTATTGAAGGATCTATGGATAGCTTTCCTTTACCCACTCTTGAGGATGTTATTCCTAGACTGACAAGCTATGCAGACCGTCTGATTAGCTATGATGCTGCTACCACTATCTCTGCTCACATGGCTTTCAATATGGCTTTCAATACTTATAGATCAAGCAACTCCAGAGGTAGAGGTAACTCTTTTGGAAAAACCAGAGGCAGAGGCAACTTCTCAACACGTGGCAGAGGCTTTCACCAACAAATCTCACCAAGCACAGGATCCTTAACTGCTTCTGGCACTGAAAATAGACCATATGTCAGATTTGTGGTAAAGTAGGCCACCCTGCTTTGAAATGTTGGCACAGATTTGATAATAGCTACCAATATGAAGAGTTACCTTCTGCTCTCACTGCCATGAGGATAATAGATGTGACTGAAAACTGTGGACATGAGTGGTTTCCAGATACTGGTGCTTCAGCACATGTTACAAACTCTCCACACAACCTGCAACAAGCACATGTCTATGCCGAATCAGATACAGTAATGGTCAGTAATGGGGAGTTCTTGCCAATAACACACACATGATCATCAAGCATTACAACAAACTCTGGTAAGCTACCACTAAAGGATGTTTTAGTATGCCCTAACATTGCTAAATCTCTATTGTCTGTGTCTAAGCTTACCCATGATTATCCTTGCTCATTTGAATTTGATTGTGATGACGTACGTGTTCATTATAAGGCCACAAAGAGATTGCTGGTTCTAGGAAGCCACAGTAACGGGCTATATGTTCTGAAGGACACACCTATCCATGCCTTCTACTCCAATAGACAACAATCTGCTTCAGAAGACATCTGGCACAGAAGGCTTGACCATCCTAACTCTCAAGTCTTTCAGCACCTGTTCAAAACAAACTCTATCATCATCAATAAAAGTACTAAGAAGATATGTGAAGCATGTCAGGTTGGGAAAAGTTCAAGATTACCGTTTGCTCCCTATACCACTGTCACCAATAGGCCTCTGCAAAGGATTCACTGTGATCTCTGGGGACCTGCACCAATAATATCAGTGCAAGGGTTTAGATATTATGTCGTTTTCATAGATAATTTCTCGAGATACTGTTGGTTGTATCCACTCAAGCTGAAATCAGACTTTTTCACAGTATTTACTATTTTTCAATCGTTAGTAGAAAATCAATTTTCAACAAAGATTGGCAGTTTTCAGTGTGATGGTGGCGGTGAATTTACTAGTACAAAGTTTTTGAATCACTTACAAACACATGGGATACAACAGTTGGTGTCCTGCCCTCATACACCACAACAGAATGGTCTAGCTGAAAGGAAGCACATGCACTTAACCGAACTAGGACTGTCAATGATGTTCCAGAGCAATACTCCTGTCAAGTACTGGGTTGAAGCATTCTTCAGCTCTAACTTCCTGAGCAACATCCTTCCTTCTTCAGTACACGCCAACAATCAAAGTCCTTATGAAGCTCTGTTTGGTCATAAGCCAGAATACACTTCACTCAGAGTCTTTGGATGTGCATGTTATCCCATGTTAAGGGATTATGCACAACATAAATTTGATCCAAGATCACTAAAGTGCATCTTTCTAGGCTACAATGAAAAATATAAGGGGTACAGATGCTTATTACCTACAACATGCCGTGTTTATATCAGTCGCCATGTGCTATTTGATGAAGATGTCTTTCCCTTTCATAGCCTGACAACACCTCAGCTGTCTTTTGGCACACCCTTGTTTAGTGCATGGCAAAAGAGCTTTCTACCTACACAGAACAACAATGCAGAGTCAACTACCTTAGCTACAGAATCAACAATGCAGAGTCAATCATCAAGTCAGACTACTAGTGACCCAACACTTATCTTGCAAAATCCTCTACAAAAGTCATTGTCTGCTCCAACGTTGTCTACTGCTACTGGTGATCAAAGTTCTGGGTGTACGGCAGGCTTTGAACCTGATCCTATAGGCAACAACTTTGAATCATCTTTAGACAGGATGGATAGCATTGCAGCACCAAGCCCTCCTGACTCACTTCCAACCACAGATAACGGAGAACTTGACATAGGAACAAAACAATAACAATCTACTAGTACATCTCAAGGAGTGCAAATCACTCCACAACCAAGTCATCAAATGATTACCAGATCAAAAGTTGGCATAAGAAAGCCAAACCCCAGATACGTACTCTTAACTCACAAGGTTGCTTATCCTGAGCCCCAAACTGTTACTGCAGCTCTCAAAGATCCAGGCTGGACATCTACAATGGATGAAGAGATATCAAATTGTAAGGAAACAAATACTTGGTCTCTTGTTCCTTTAACACCTGACATGCACGTATTAGGGTGTAAATGGGTGTTTAAAACAAAGTTGAATGCAGATGGAACTTTAGACAAGCTGAAAGCTAGATTAGTAGCCAAGGGATTTAATCAAGAGGAAGGGATAGATTACCCGGAGACGTATAGTCATGTAGTCAGGTCTGCTACAGTGAGGTCGGTTCTCCATATTGCCACCATTATGAACTGGGACAGTAAGCAGATGGATGTGAAGAGCGCCTTTCTCCATGGTGATCTCACAGAAAATGTGTATATGGTTCAACCAACAGGTTACGTTGATCCTACAAAACCAACTCATGTTTGCCATCTACACAAATCTTTATACGGGTTAAAACAATCACCTAGAGCCTGGTATGACAAATTTAGCACTTACCTCCTTGAGTTTTGCTTTACATGTAGTATACCAGATCCTTCTTTGTTTGTTTATATCAAAAACAAAGCCATCATCATCCTTTTGCTCTATGTTGACGACATGGTAATTACTGGCAATGACTCAGCAGCTTTAAACTATCTTCTTGCTGCTCTGAACACACAGTTCCGGATGAAGGATATGGGACAACTTCATTACTTTCTTGGCATTCAGGCTTAATTCTACCCTGGTGGTCTTTTTCTCTCTCAACAGAAGTATGCAGAGGATGGCAGTTGCTGCTATGACAGACTGTGCACCTGTGACTACTCCACTGCCTCTTCAACTCGATAAGGTCCCTGCACAAGAAGAAAGCTTCTCAAATCCAAGTTATTTCAGAAGTCTAGCTGGTAAACTCCAGTATCTAACTCTTACTAGACCAGACATACAGTTTGCAGTGAATTTTGTCTGTCAAAAGATGCATAAACCAACAATTGCTGATTTCAACTTACTAAAGCGGATCCTGCGATATGTGAAAGGAACCATCACCATGGGCATCAACTTCAATTAGGACACGTATTGTACTCTTCGGGCATACAATGATAGTGATTGGGCAGGTTGTAAACTTACTCGGAGATACACTGGTGGCTTTTGTACATTCCTTGGAACAAATCTTATCTCATGGTCTTCACAGAAACAACAGACATTCTCAAAAAGCTCCACTGAAGCAGAATATCGAACCATGTCTGATGCAGCCTCTGAAATTTTGTGGCTTAGCTCAGTTCTCAAGGATCTGGGAATTCCTTTGCTTACAACTCCAGAACTTTACTACGACAATCTCTCCTCAGTATATCTCACTGCGAATCCTGCGTTTCACAAGAGAACTAAACATTTTGGGCTACATCACCACTATGTGCGAGAACGAGTAGCATTGGGAACGCTTGTGGTCAAGCACATACCTTCTCACCTCCAGATTGCGGATATCTTCACAAAATCTCTTCCGACAGCAGCCTTCACATCTCTCAGGTTCAAACTCGGCGTCGATCTACCACCTACGCCAAGTTTGAGGGGGCCTATAAGCAGATATGTGATGAACACAATTGAATCAAAGAAGATGAAGGAAGAAAGTGAGTTGCCATCAGCTAAGGTTCAGACAGTGTCAAGACAAACGACAAGTCAAAACGACATAACCATCGTAAATGAGAAGATGGGCTCAAACAGCACAAGGCCCAAAGCAAACATGAATGTGCCGAAGCCCAGTTGCACTCCGAAGCCCAGTTGCCCAACAAAACCAAGTTGCAACAGGCAACGTTCACCTGCAACACCTGCAACAAAAGAAGACAAAAATCAAGAGGAAGCACCCAAGCAATTTCCTCAAAAGCAAAAGGAAGAAGCCAGCTGTAAAATTCAACAAATTCAGCTGACCAATAGTTTTGGAGTTTTGAACAATCTTGTAGAAGCCTAAAACCCTAATCACTCTACTATAAATAAGGTCACTGTTGTAATCCCAAAGTCGAAGAGAGTGAAATAAAATGAGATAAATTTCTAAGCTTAAATCATAGCATCTCTACATGGTATCAGAGCCCGAACACACGCTGGCCCATTAATCTGGCCCGAAATATGGCCCGATCACCCCCACTAATTGATGGTCCAAAAGAAGGCTCAATTCTTGAGATAGCTAGAAGAGCATTATCTCGAGGGGGTGTGATGGATTCTGTCAAGATTAATGGCTAAAAGAGCCATTATCTCGAGGGGGCGTGTGGTGAAAGATCCCACATCGAAAATATGGAAAGGGACTAAGTGATATATAAGGGACATGGGCCACTCCACTCATTGCCAATTGGTTTTGAGTTGGAAGCCCATAGTCTTAACATGTTAGACGCTCCAGCTTCTCCACTTCACAACTCTCAGGCTCAGAGTAACCCTTCTTCGCAGGGACACAACTTCTTAGACGAATCTCCGGTGTTGCCAGATCTTCAGGAAGATACGCTGAGGCCTCGGAATGCTCTGCTCATGGTGCCAAACTGGAATAAGTTTACCACCGTCCTCTCTCCAATACTGGCGCCAAACATGACTTGGTATGATTCTGAGAACTTTGAATCTTTGATTGGATCAGAGAAACTATATTGGTAGAGTGTTTGTGAAACTTTGATTACGTTTTGTCTGTGATAGGTTTTGTCTGGTAGAGAGACTAAACTTGAGATTAAATTTAATTGGTAATCAACTGTGTAGAAAGATTTGAGCTTCTTGAGATTTGTAGTGTTTGGTCTGTGAGACATAGTTTAATCTTGTTTGTGATTTGTTTTGCCTATTTTGTCTGTGATTAGTTTCGACTGTTGAATAAAGTTAGCTGTTTAGACATAAAGACATCGAGATTGTTAAATCTCATTAATGCGATTACACAGAGATAAATGAGATTAGCTTTGATTAGTTTAAATTATTTAGAGATATTTGGGCTTATTGAATTTAACATTGTAGTGTTTGGTCTGTTGTGAGACATAGTTTAACCTAAGGTTGAGTTCTTGTCTTAGAATCCAACAGTTTCATGCTTGGCTTAGAATCAAATTGTCTGTATTGTTGCTTAACTGTTATGATTCTTGGTTTGATTCTTGATCTTAACTGTTTAGACAAAAACACATTAAGATTGTTAAATAACATTAATGCGATTACACAGAGATAAGTGTTTGGTCTTTGAGCAATAGTTTAATCTTATGTTGAGTTCTTCTCTGAGATGGTTAGTCTTACGTTGAGTTTTGATGTCTATGTGTACATACATGCTTCTGGTTTGCTTTGAATTATCCCTCTCTTTATTTCTTAAGTGTTGTAGCCTGTTAGGATTATCTCCATCTTTCTTTCTTAAGTGTTGTAGCATGTTTGGTCTTAGTCTCACATTGTAGTTAGTTCAACGTCAGCACTAGACTGAGATTGTTTTCTTTACGTTGCTTTCTTAAGTGTTGTAGCCTGTTTGGTCTTTATGTTTTTGAGAACTTTGATTGGTTTTCAAACGTGATTTGAACAAGTTGGGATATGTATTGTTTATTTTGTTTTATTGTAATCAGCACAACTCCTTAATCTGTATTGTTGCTTGACACTTGACTCATGCGTATTGCATCAGTGTGGAGAATTATGAGACAATGTTGAATTATGTCTTCTTCTTGTTTTAGAACCCAACAATTCATGCTTGTGGAAGATTATGAGATTGTGTTTAATCTGACGAATTTGATGGTTAGTCTTAGGCTGAGTTTTGATGTCTGAGTTTAGATACATGTTTTTGGTTTGCTTTGTATCATCTTCTTCTTTATTTCTCAAGTGTTGTAGCCTATTAAGATTAACTTCTTTACTTGTTTGGTTGTAATGGGGTGCTTTTCCTGGAGCTTTCACAGCTTGGCTTTCATGTGTTTGCAGGTTTACTCGCGACACAAGACCGAAACTCGTTCGATTGATTGCTTAAGTTTTTACAAACAGATTTGATGCTCTCTTATATAGTTGGACATGTGTGCCTCGGGACAGACAAGAAATATACTTTCTTGAGTTCGCGGTACAATTTTCTCTCCATACCTTCACTTATAGGTTTGCTTATGTTGTCACTGCCACTAACATCATTCGTTGTGTTGTAGAAAACCCACACATGGGATCCCATGATAACAGGGACAGTTCAACATTATTTCGAGGAGAACTATCAACTTCGGATGAAAGACATGGTCAGCAACGCAAGGACTAGTAGAGAAAAACCTAAATGGATCGACAACACTCTCTGGACAACAATGACCGAGTACTAGGACACTAAAGAAGCACGGCAAAGGAGCCTCACATATTCCAATGCTCGTTTGTCTGACCGTAACGGTATGGGTCCTCACATCCACCTATCAGGGCCCAAGTCCTATCAACAAATCCAACAAGAAATGGTTAGTACCTTGAATTTTGTTATTTAGTTTTCTTACACCATTGAATCTTTAAATTCTGTCACATAATCCTTGTTTCTTTTGTAACATTGCAGGAAGATAAATTAGAAAGACCGGTAAGTCTTGGTGAGGTTTTCATTTATACACACACAAGGCAAGATGGTTCGTACGTTGATCGGAACGTGGAGAAAATCGCTCAAACTTATGAGTAAAAGGTGCAAGAGAAGTTGATTGAGCTCGAGGCAGACACTTCAGATGTTTCGGACGGTGCTTCGCGACTTCGAGAGCTAACAACAGATGAGTATACAACCATTTTCCTTCAGGTGAAGTAACATTCTTCACAGTTCACATCTTTATAGTCTTAGAATTTCTCAAGTTCTTGGTCTAATGATTTTCTCTTACTTTACACAGTCCACTGAAGTGAATTCACGAGGAACTCATTATGGAGTTTGAAGCCTCAAGGATACTCTCGTCTGTGGCAAGCGCAAGCACCTGGGAGACTCTTCATCGTTCGTGGCACTACAAGAGCAACTGAAGCAATGTGAACGTAAAATCGAGGAGCACGCTGCTTACAATGAACGCTGTGACGCTGATATTGCTGCACGTGATGCTGAGCAAAAGGACAAGCTCGTACACTTGTCCTTAGTGGAAAAGTATATGCGCCGAACTGATCCACAATTTCTGGACTTCGTAGCTAATCATTCTGGTGCATCAACCACAGAGCCTCCCACTCTTCCCCAAACAAATCCAACTACAAGACCAACTGAACCTTAGGTTACTTCTTAGGTTACTTAGGTTACTTCTTAGGTTACTTAGGTTACTTCACTCTCTCTTTCTCAAATCATGAACATGTATCCGAGTTTTTTTTTTTAATGTTTTTGGCATCTTTTGGATTTTGCCAAAATATTTAGGTTGTTTCCATTTGTAGATATTGCATTTGAATTTGTTATTCAAATTTTTTTTTTTATTAAATTCTTTGAATCCAATTGAATATAGTATCGCAGGTTTCTAATTCGCCAATTAGAAATTGAAAACCAATTCACATCACGAACCTACCAATTCTTTATTTTCGCAAAAACTTTAGTCACTATACAGTAGTATAGTAGTCGCTAAACAGTCACAAAATAATCATTACGTAGTCGCTAAAACTTTTCATAATCAAAACTTAAATTTCTTATTAGTCACAAAATAGTCGTTATAGTGGTCATAGAATAGTTGGTGTTTAGTAACCAACACGTACGACTACTTACCGACTAATCTTATATGAGTGCATCTAGAAACATCTTATAGTTTTCATGTAGTCGCCAAATTAGACACATATTAGTCGCAACATATGCGACTACTTAACGACTATGTAACGACAACTACGTGTAGTCGTAAAGTGGTTGTATATAGCGACTACTTGTACGACTATTTGTTTTAGTGACTGGTATTTAACGATTACATGTTTTAGTCGTTAAATAGTCGTAAACCATCTTTTTATGACTACATAGCAAAATCCTTGTTTCATTGTAGTGATATTTTCTATTTATATATAGATACCAGATTTATTTTTGTTATTATAATATTATTATAATAAGGAATGATTAAATATCAAATTTCAATATTCAATTTTTTCCTGAGAAAATGTTATTATATATACCAATATTCATATTTTACATGTATTTGCATACTGTTTTGCAGAATTATTGGAAACTTTAGAAAGATTATATGTCGACTGCTACTAAAGATTGTTATTTGTTTAAATCAAACCGTTGTAATTCGTCGTAACATTACCATGGTGCGACGAATCAGTGTGACGTCTTAACGTTTTCAACGCCGACATAAATTCTGTTTGTTTGTCACTAATATGTTTTTATGTTAGACTTAGAATTGCAAAAAATGGTTTGCAACGAATCACAGACAACAACTTCCTGTTGTTACATAATGAAGTAATAATTATAAATAAAACAGAAAATCTAAAATATACTATATAAAATTATTTAAGATGAAATATACTATATAAATATACTAGGGTTTCTTGCTAAACTAGATCCTTATTTGAAGTCAATTCCAAAACTAGACCTCTCTTCCTTTTCTTTTCAAAATGCCTTAAAATACCCGAGCTTCTTTTTTCACAAAAATACCTAGCGCAGACTTCTCCTGTGAAGTCTGGTAGCTGGGTTTGGAAAACAATAACCCAAAGATTCTCACGTAATAACGAAAATGCCATCGTCTAAATAGTTCCCAACCACACTTACCAAACGAAGATGCAAAAGTAACCCTTTTTCTAAATAGACTTCTCAGACGAAGTCTCATGTAAAAGTCAAACTCTGGTCAATTGCAAAACTATACCCTACTTTATGGGTAGACTTCGCCGAAGAAGTCTCTGAAGGCAAAACTTCATCGAGGAAGTCTATTACTGTTATATTAGTAGTATATCTCTAATAAAGATAATCATGAAGTCTACTAAAAAAGTCAAAACTGTGGTCAATTGCAAAACTAGACCCAAACTGGTATAGACATTCTCTGACGAAGTCTCCTTGTGTAGCAGACTTCGCATGTGAAGTCTGCTCAAAAAGTCAAAATCTGGTCAATTGCAAAATTAGACTCGTGCTTCAGACTTCACGGGCGAAGTCTGCTTCAGATAGCAAAGCAGACTTCATCGAAGAAGTCTACTAAGAGACTTCGCCTGTGAAGTCTCTAATGATAATTTTAGTAAAAATGCAATTTTAGCCTATTTGTAATTAGTTTTTTTTTTCTTTGCCTAACATGTGTGTTACCTATGGCTTTTGATGTTTTAGAAATTTGAACTATTTTAATCGCATAATTATTTTTTTATATTTTTTCTGAACTTATTAGGTGTTTAGGTTATAAATTTAGACTTCACGGGCGAAGTCTGCTTCCGATAGCAGAGCAGACTTCATCAAATAAGTCTACTAAGAGACTTCGCCTGTAAAGTCTCTAATGATAATTTCAGTAAAAATGCAATTTTAGCCTATTTGTAATTAGTTTTTTTTTTCTTGTCCTAACATGTTTGTTACGTATGGCTTTTGATGTTTTAGAAATTTGAACTATTTTAATCGCATAATTATTTTTATATATTTTTCTGAACTTATTGTGTGTTTAGGTTATAAATTTAGACTTCACAGAGGATGTCTGTGCGTAGACTTCGTTCGAGAAGTCTCTTGCACTATCTTTTAAAAAAATGGATTTGTATCATATATAATATGCATTTTCGAGATTTTAAAATTTTTTATGTGTATTAGTTATTGTTGTTGTTTATGTATGAATTTCACATCTCAATGTCTATATTCTATCTTAAATCATTTTACGAATTTCTGATAATTATTTTTCAACAGACTTCACCTTTGAAGTCTACTGTGAAACAAACCAACAGTTTGCCTTTGTGTTGTTTCAAATGTCTTTCAGAAAATGGTTCATGTACCTGCTGTCTTTGGAGAATGGGTGATGAGAGACTGTAAGTGGCATTTTGAGGTGGATCATCCCAAAGGAGGGAGAATGTTTTTCTTGAGTAATTCTTGTACACACCGTGAACTCATTGAGATGGCACTAGCAGACTATGAGCTGGACAAGAACGACTTCGTCGAGTTAACTTACTCGTTGCTGAATTCAATGTTGCAACTACGGACACGGATTGTCCTACACCACCTATGCATGTCTCAAATGATAGACAAGTGCGGTCCTTGGTTGAGTTATGTAAAACGCATGCTGTACGCCTTTGCGTCTCGAGTCGTTTTGGTATGGCTAGGGGCAATGAGGTTGCTGGTGAAAGTGTTAACGAAGACCTTCAGGATGTAGAAGAGTTTGAAGACGAAGATATGAATATATCTGATGTGTTGAGGTTAACGTCAACGACGATGGTGATGATGATGATGATGATGCGGAAGAATCTCATGCTGGTGAGGTTAAAGAAGAATACCTTGAGGATTATACTGTGTATGGGAAAGTTGAGGATGAGGATGGTAGTGAAAATGATGATGAGGATAATACGTGTCCTGTTGCGGAAGGTGGCTTTGTTGGTGAAGGCCCAAGATCCAACATGACATGGTCAGACGGTATCTATACGACTGCGAGTTTCCTACAAAGGATGCGCTGTATCCGAGCTGCGGGTTGACGGCTATAATGTCGAAATTCACGTTCAAAGTGCATAAGTCTACACAAAAGTTGTTCGTAGCCATCTGCGGTGTGAAAGGATGCAATTGGAGGTTAGAGCGGCTGTGAAAAATGAACCAAAAAGGTTTTGGGTTACCTTGTACAAAAAAGATCATACTTGCAATGTTGCAGACCGAATTTCTCTGCGCAAACGTCATGCTCCGAGATATATTGCTAAACTGTTTTATGATGAATGGGGAACATCGATGGAGTAAGCCGAAGATGATTAGATTGCAATGAAGAATAAATATGGTATGCAGATGAATTATACCACTTCCTATAGAGCTTTAATATTTGCACACACTTGGTGAGGGAACAGCGGAAGATGGATATGAGCAGATGCCGTCTTATCTCTATCGCATCGGGCTAGCCAATCCCGGAACTCTCACTGATCTTGTGGTTGATGATTCAAACAAATTCAAATATCCGTTTATGGTTCTTGGAGCCTTTATTACTGGTTTTCAGTTTCTGAGAAGAGTTATGGTGGTGGATGGGTGTCATCTACCGGGGAAGTATGGTGGAGTAATGCTAGTGGCTTGCGGCCAGGACATGAATTTTCAAATTTCCCGTTAGCTTTTGCTATTGTAGACTCTGAAATGATGAATCATGGCAATGGTTTTTCACCAAGTTGAGTGGATGTCGTAATTCTCGATCATAATTTCTTTAGGTCATATGTGTCATCATTCAGCAAGCACGCACTCGATTAAGAATGCCATTGAATCTGTATGCCATGGGCAACAAGAGGGATATGTTTTATCACCTACAGAATAACAAATCACGAAGTACAAGGAAAGCAACTTATGTACTTGGTCAGAGGGCCTGCGTATGCATATACGCATTACGATTTTAACAGATACATGGACGCCTTACGTGAGACGAAGTCCAATCTTGCAGCTTACTGGAGGACGCAGATGTGAAACTATGGGCCCGCGTTCACTTTCTAGGAGAACGATACAACATACAAACGAGCAACATTGCTGAATCGATAAACTCTGCACTTAAGCCAACTCGAGGATTTCCATACCCTTTCTTTTGGAATTCATACGAGAGAAGCTAGGAAGATGGTTTTTTAAAAGGCGAGAAGACGCTATCAGTCTCACAACCAAACATAGCAAGGGAGTTGAATATTTGCTAACTATTCGTCAGCATTACGCTGACCAGATGACTGTCGAACGCATAGACGGATGTCGATTTCATGTGAAGGGAGGACATAGAGATTTTATCGTTGATTTCCAACATCGACATGTGAATGTGGAGTGTATGATGTTGAGAAAATACCTTGCTCGCATGCTAGTGTTGCTGCTCCTGAGCTTAAAATGGATGTTGCCGCCCTCGTATGCCCGTCATACACAAAGGAATATTTGTATTCGACGTATGCATGCAACATTTTCCCCAAAACCGTCGATATCAAAGACCCGAGTTTGCCAAGGTTTTCCCTCCACTCATCCGGCGTCCTCCTGGAAGGCAGAAGAATCAAGGTGGCAAACGTGGCTTGAAATCGCCAGAAAGACTACGCCAAAACCGCGGAAGGCTCACAAGCAATATAGTTGTTCAAAATGCAGGCAGTCTGGACATACTCGCGCTAACTGTGTAAGTTAAAATCTTTGTTTTGAGGGGCTCTGTTTTGAGGAGACTCTGTTTTTAAGAGGACTCTGTTTTTTTTTTTTTTTTTTGTTACGTAGCGTTTCAAGGTTGAAGAAAAGTAGAAGTCTGCTCTTGAAGTCTTCCATAGAAGTCAGTTCAGGACGCATACGAAGTCTTCAGAAGAAGTCTGTATTTGAAGTCTCCCGTAGAAGTCTATAATCAGATGTTCAAGATGCAGATGAAGTCTTCTGTTGTAGTCTGTGGATGAAGTCTTCCATTGATGTCTAAAATTAGGGTTTTCTACGAAGATGAAGTCTACAACTTTTATATAAGTGGTTTTAATTGTATGACCAGTTTTTTTGTCATGTCTAATGTGTATTCTAAGCCACCGTGTTGGCTAATCAACTTGTTGTATTACCCTTCAACGATTTAATTCCAAATTTCAGGTGATTTAAAAAAAAGAGTAATTCACGATAATTACTTATATAATAAGGTTCCAAACCATAAATAACATAATAAGGTTTGAAGATTACATAAAGGATCAGGTGCTCTTTGATCCTCCGGCCAAAGATTCAGACATTTCTCGTGCCTTCTCATTGAAACGGTCCGATCTTTGATGTAGACTTCAAGAACGAAATCCACAAAATTATCTCCTTCACCCACTTCTGGCTCATACAACATATTCACAAGAGCCTCAAATACTGTGGTTATGTTGTAGTCAGCTCTCCATTGCTCAGGGAGGAGCATCTTCAAGTAGATACACCGCGATGGACATTAGGGTGGTAGATCGGGGTGCTGAAACGAACCTACATTACCCAAACCGTCACGATATTTAGGGAGGGGGTATTGGATAAAGAATTGAAGAGAATTGAAATGCATAGATTTTAAAGTGTTTTATTGGGGGTTTATTCGGGTTATCCCGGCGGATAATGACAATCACTTTAAAATCCCTCCCTCATAAGGGGTGTCAAATAGGGCCAAATAGCAAACCCTCCCAATGGAACATGTCATCGGCCACAGGTCCTAAAAAAAATGGGTAAGAAATTAGAAGATTGCATGAAATTGGTAAGAAATTAGAAGAAGCTGTATAAAGATTACCTGCCGTGAAGTGAGCATTCGGATTCTTCAAGAGGTTTTTCAACCTCTTTCGATGTTTTTTACTGTGAACGACATTTTTTTTTTTATAAAAGATAATTGGAATTTCGTTAAAAGCAATAGATGAAAACTGTAAATTTTAGATCTACTCAGTAAATATAGTCGGTTGGGTGTTTTGGAGAAAAGTAATAAATGATAAGAAGCGACGTTTCAATGTAGGTCTGTTTCGTTTTGCTTGCTTTTATCGTAATTGAGAAGTCTGAATGAGAAGTCTCCTACAGAAGTCTCTTAACTAGGGTTTTGTACGTATACGAAGTCTCCATAAGGAGTCTGTATTTGAAGTCTGCCGTAAGAAGTCTATAACTAGATGTTCAGGACGCATATGAAGTCTTCCGTGAAGTCTGTGGATGAAGTCTTCCATTTATACTTGTATGACAGTTATTTCTATGGAAGTCTGTGGATGAAGTCTTCAAATGATGTCTAAAATTAGGGTTTTGTACGAAGATGAAGTCTACAACTTTTTTACTTATATTTATATAGTGTCTTATAACTTTTTGTATTTTTGGGTTTTCCTTTAGATAGCAATAGTGAAAACTGTACAAAATATACGTTATGCTAGATTTATACAACATACAAAACCCTAGTTAAATTCCATATTTATACAACATACAAATATCAAGATTTATCGCCCTTCGTACAAATCTAAACCTTCGTAACCGGCTTCTCAGTCCCCGTTATGCCGAGCTCATCGTATATTTCTGTAGCCATCTTCTCTTATGAACTTGAATGTTCTTATACACACAGCGGGTTTAATCAAATTGTATGCCAAGCGCATGACACTCGATGTACTTCAGGCAATACACTCCACAGTCACCGCTGTTATTGTTTTTAGGAACACTCTTCTGTGAACCCGCTCGTTATGTGTAAAGATCATAAGGGTACTTATCTTTTAGCTCGGGAGGAACTACAATGTTCATAAGATAAGCCATTATATCGCAAACAGGAATAATTGCAGCCTCAATCTCCTATCTTTGCAGACCATTAGATCGCTATCCAAATAAACGATGTGTCTCTTATGAATATTAATCAGTAGAGCAACCCAATGGATAGCCTTGATGTAAAGGGATGTGTAGATTTCATCCACATCTTATCAGATCTGCAGAAATCTGGTTGCTCTCCGTGGCAAGATCATACGCACCAGGAGGTAGCCATCTGCCCCTTCCGTGTTCATCACCAGTTTTCAGAAAGTCTTCATACTTAGACCTCCACAACGTGGTGAAGATGGAATCAACGAAGCAGATTCTGTCGCTCCTAAGCTATTCTGGATGCTTTCGTGAACCGTTATCTTAGTAGATTGATTCCAGCATCAATGTGCTGCAGTAAGCAAAAATTAGTTTATTGTAAAGCAACCTTACAAGTAACGATAAAAAAAAAAAGTATCATATAAAGTCTGAGAGTGAAGTCTGAGAGTGAAGTTTGAGACTTCACTCTCAGACTTCACTCTCAGACTTATTACAAGAAGTCTCACCAGGTTCCAAAGCCATATTCTGGGAGTCATAAGCACTTGGTACCATGTGTGTGGTTTGAGTGTTCCTTAGGTTTTTTCTCCTTCAACTCCTTTAAAATGAAGTTACACACATTCAAAATCACGTCACATAAACTATGTTTAAAAGGGTTATTAAATAGTGCAACTTACGGGCAAGTCGCCGCAGAAGGCAGTCAGCTTGGCTTTTTTGTCAATGGCAATAGGACCAAAAGGGTCATAGCCATTGCCAGGCCGAACAACCAGCCTCTCTTGCAACTTTTTTTAATCAACCATCTTCTTAGCTATTTGCATTGCTGCTTTCTCTTCAAGTTCTGTTTTGCCCTTTTTGCTTTATCAAACTTCGTATCTACATCTTTGGAGTTTTCTACCAGCACAACACTGCTTTCACTGCTCTGGCATAGTTTTGAAGCAATTTTTGAATGGACAAACAAACATCTTTTTATGCAAAAGCACAAACAAACATCATTCTAACATTTTTCCAACAACAATCCAAAAATAAGAGTTTAAACATGCCAACAAATTTCACACATCATCTGTGTTAACTCACTACTCATGGCAGCTACTCTTTTACTTTTCTTCTCCCCTTGGGAATCGTTGGGATAAGGTTTTGGAAGACTAACCCCTTCCTCAGGTTTGATTTGATTTGGCTTCAGATTCAGCCTGCTTCTCCTGAGGATTCTCTTTCACTTCCTCGGGTATATTCTTCATAGCTCCGCAGGTGAACTTATCAAAAGTAGAACTCAGACCGTCTACTTTGTCAAGTGAGTAAGACAATCTTCGTTCGAACCTCAACCAACTGCCCTTCAACTCTGCCTCAAACGTGTTGAGTCGAGTGTCAACTACATCCTTCAACGGCATGCACATACGCGCTGCTCAAATTCAGGGGATAGACGAGCTTTCTTCAAACTACTCTCTTCAGGAGCTTTAGCTCCCTCTTAAAGCCATGATAAGGCTCATCCTTCACCTCATCCTTCACCTCTGCCTTCAACTTCAAAGGAACCTTCACCTTGAAGTTTGTGAGCAACTCACCGTAAACCGCAAGTGTCCTTTACTCCACTGCCAAGGGTTAATTGAGAAATGTCCATACATTGCTTTCAACAATGTTGACATTTCTCTCATCCTCATTATCCTCATCCCACTGTGGGAAACATTCATCAAATGGTTTTTTCACAAAGCTTAAACTGTGGTCTACAAACATAAAAAATGAATAGAGGGAGATCAGATAATATAAATAACAGACACACATGTGTGAAGGAGATCATATAATATAATAACAGACATACCTGCTTGAGGATGCCATTTTGAGGTTTTTCCTCCCTCTCGATCCTTTGTAAGATAGGAGAGGTGGCCTGAGTCAATGGGCCTCAGGTGGGTTAATGGAGAAAGGTTTTCCGACCTCTTTTGCTAATTCTGGTAGGGCAAAGTAAATCCAGGACTGCAACGCTTTGGACAAATCTGTGGATGTGATAAGTCCTGGTGATATCAGCAGTCTTCAACGATGAATCAGAATATATTGAAAGCCTACTCTTCCAAAGGGTATGACAACAAAACTGATCCAGCATCCCATCCACACAACCTAGAAAGGTTCAACCATTGTGCCTGATGGTGAGGGTGAGCATCAATGCAGCTGGCCACAAGAGATGGTAGAAACCCCAACCATCACTTTCCGATACTTCGAACTCCATTGATGAAGCAAACATAGAGAACAACGCTGATACCAAGTCTTCAATAGGTTGGATCCAACAGCCACATCGACTCCAAGCTTTGTCTCAAAAATCTTCAGCTCATCGCTGATCTTAGTCTCAGGCTACCAGATTCATAAAGGTTTTGCAATCATAATCGCAGTTCTGCCGGGGTAAGAACAAAACGGGTGATTGTGTGCAAACTCGTTTAAAGAGATCTCACTGAGACTGCAACAACTAGGCTCCAAATCTCATGCTTTAATTGGCATTAAGTTGGGAAAACCTGAGCAATGATAGGATCAGCCCTATGCCCATGCGATCCCCTGCTCGTGGTACCATTAAGGAAGACAACCCAGAGGGAAGTCCAAAGCGTTCTCTCCATCTCAACCATGAGTTAGTGACACCCCTGGCAGCTGTAAGAAGCTTTAGGTGTTCCCGCTGCTAGCAGCCTATACTCTTCTCAAGGCTCGCGGCGCTCAGAGTCTTTGGTGAAATGCCGAGGTGGCAAACTGAGGCAGCATATCGTGAAAGGTAGCCTCCTTAACCTATACGTATACAGTTAGTTCACGCGGAAAGAGCACATATTCAAACGCTATGTCATAGAAGAAACGGGAAATGTTAGATAACTGTGACGTGTACGGACTTCCCGCCGTGAAGTCTTCATATAGGACTTCCTTATGAAGTCTCCAACAATCTAGTAAAAGGGAAGAGATTAACTGAAATTTAATTTGATGTAGTTGTACGAAGATGTGAATTGAAGTATGCGATTTCCCAGAACTGCAGAATAAAATAAAGATTGAGGTTTTAGATAACAGAAAAAAGAAAGAAACAGTCAGAGAACAGAGTTAGCAGAAGGTGTGATCGACGTAGAGAGAGATGTCGTCGCATGGTGATTTTCGGCTGACCTGAGAAAGAACGTGGTCGGTCGTTTGAGAAGAGTTTGGGGGTTTCCCGCAGGGAGAAGAAAATGATAACTACACGGCAAATAGGAGAGAGAGGCAGTAAGNGTCGTCGTAGAGAGAGTTTGGGGTTTTCCCGCAGGGAGAAAGAAAATCGATAACTTACGGCGAAAGAGGAGAAAGAGGAGTAAGAGAGTCGGCGGCGTTTTGAGAATTCTGGTGACTTTAGGTGTTTCAGAGAAGAAAAATAGCGATGGAGATTTCTTAATTTTTTTTAGTAGATGTAAATTTTTTTTAACCTAAACGTCTTTTCAGTCTCCCAAATTTCTATCTTGACAGACTGTATATTTTTAAATTTTTTTTTAAATTAGATAATATCGGTTACGTACAGACGAAGTCTATTGCAGACTTCGCCAAAGAAGTCTCTCATAGAAGTCTGCGTGTGAAGTCTGGTCGTGAAGTCTACAGTCTGTCATTTCAGACTTCATTTGGAGACTTCGTTTACAGACTTTGTATATTTACAGCTGTAAATTGTTTATGCCAAACCGGTAAATGGACATTTACAGCTGTAAATTTTTTTCGCTAAAAATTTTTTCCACCCAAAATTATATAAATCGGTGACTTACAGAGGAAGTCCGTAGCAGACTACGCCAAACAAGTCTCTCATAGAAGTCTGCGTGTGAAGTCTGTTCATGAAGTCTGTTCATGAAGTCTATAGTCTGTCATTTTCAAACTTCATTTGGAGACTTCGCTTACAGACTTCGTACATTTACAGCGGTAAATTGTTTAGTAAATTTTTGTTTTTTTTTCCCCCCAAAATTTTTTTCCCCCCAAAATTAGATCAATCAGTGACTTTACAGAGGAAAGTCGATTGCTCGTTGAAGTCTGCGTGTGAAGTCTTCTCATGAAGTCTATACAGACATTACTGAAGAAGTCTGTAACCCTTAAAACAAAACATTAAAGAACCAGAAACGCTGCAAATTTTTTTTTTTTTTATGTAAGTTTAAACCAAACACAATAATAATACCATGCCGAAGCTCACCGTATTGTAATTTACAACCACCTTTTATTAATCATAATAGGGACAATATGTTAAAAGTGTGTGGCAACCGGTGAACACGCTTATAACTTCTGGAATGGCTTTAGGAACAGGAGGGGTGGAGCGTGATCGTGGTGCTTAAATTATGGAGGATAAATCAGTTCGCGCGTAAGTGTGTTATTACTACAGTTTAACATATCGTAATTGATCTAGACAATACAAATCTAATTCCCACAGGTGTGTGATGATGACACTTGGCTGGAAACTGAAGAAGGCTTATCGGACATTTTGTTCGACTCAGCGATGTAAGAGTTGAAGATTTGAGAGACGACTTCTTGATGTTTGATATGATAGCAAGATACAGGGAATTGTCTAGATAGGGAATTTATCTAATCTAAATCTCTGTTTAAGAACATAAGTTTATTTAAATATATTACACTTTGTTTTGGATTTATTTGAATTTCATACTGATAACAAAATCTTACAGACTTCACATGCGAAGTCTGCCGTGAGACTTCACCTGGAAACTCGAAAAGTCTGTAAGCCCTAAACTCTAAATTTCGAACGTTTAATTCACTCTTTGTTAACAAATACTAAACATTTGACATCAAAATAGTATAATATGTTCAAAATCTAACAACTATACGAAAGATCGCCATTTTATATCAAAACATATCAATCTAAGTCTAACACTAAAAAGATATATGCATGGATTCTTACACATTTGCAACCTCTAACCTATATGCCTTACATGGTTTACATCAAATGGCTCAGTTTTATGAATTTTTTTTTTTGAACCTATTCGCATTCTGATTAAAATAATTATCTTTCAAAAATTGATTGAAATAATTTTTATCATTTTTTTATTAAAATTCCACATTTATTACGTTTCCAGACTTCATGGTCGAAGTCTGAACCGTAATTAAACCGTAGATTTTAAATTAATGAAAATAATAAAAAATAATCTCAATGCAATTCTTCTTAAGAAAATAAGATTATTCCCAAATTGGAACTTTCAATAAATTAAAATTTCAGAAACTTTCATAAAATTAAGGTTGATTATGTTCTATGCAAATGATTTATACCATTCCTATAGAGGAAGTCTGTGCTGGAAATCTACTGAAGAAGTCTCTAACCAGGTGTTCTGTATTTGATACGAAGTCTATTAGTGAAGTCTACTCGTGAAGTCTACTTTTGGAAGTCTCTAGGTGTTCTCGCTGTTCTGAGACCAGTTCTTTTTGTATTTTTCGCGGTTTTTTCCCAACTTTGTATTTGATTTACAAATCAAGATTCCAATAATAATTAACATAAAAGAGAAATTAAAGATAATTAGCTAATAGGAAATCAAAGGTTCCGGATAGATAGTTAACATAATAAGAGAAATTAAATATAATAACATACAGAGGAAGTCTTTGCTGGAAGTCTACTAGAAAAGTCTCAAACTCTGTGTTCTGTAATGAATACGAAGTCTCTTGGTATATACTACTCGTGAAGTCTACTTTTAGAAGTCTCTAATGTGTTCTCGCTGTTCTGTATGACCAGTTCTTTTTGTATTTTGTGGTTCGAACTTTGTATTGATTTACAAATCAAGGCGTTCCAATAATAATTAACATAATAAGAGAAATTAAAAGATTATCAACATAATAAGAAATCAAAGGTCCGATAGATAATTAACATAATAAGAGAAATTAAATATAATTAACATAAAAACTTAAGAAATAAAGTTCCAATCCATTTCAAAAGAAATTAAAAATAAATATGTGTGTTTTGTTGCTCTAATATTGGGTTAGTAAGTGTGAGTTTCATCTGATTCTTTTTCTTCAATCTTCATCGGGATCTTCATCTTCATCTGGATCTTCATCTTCATCGTCATCTAGAAGTAATCGCTCTCTTCACCGACTGCCTGCTACTCATCTGATATGCGAAGACGGAAACAGAATAGCTTTGAAGATATGAATAGACGGTTGCGATTCCCAGATCTCTGCGAATCCAATAAAAGATGGGATTAGAGTTTTCCAGCGAGAGAGAGAAAGAGGAGAAAGAATATCGATAACTTACGGCGAAAGAGGGGAAAGAGTGTCGGCGTTTAGAGATTTCCGGCGACGTTTGGTGATTCGAAGTCGAAGAAGAAGAAGAGCGATGGAAATTTTTTAATTTTTTTACCCAGATTAACTATTGCAATTTCAGTTTTTATCTTGTTTAGTAAATGTAATATTTTCCCCACAGAATTTTTTTGGCGGAAACATTTCAAAATTTTGGATTCATTTGAAATTTCATCAGACTTCTACAAAGAAGTCTACGATATACAAAATCTTACAGACTTCACATGCGAAGTCTGCCGTGAACTTCACCCGAAACTCGAGAAGTCTGTAAGCCCTAAACTCTAAATTTCGAACGTTTAATTCACTTTGTTAACAAATACTAACATTTGACATCAAAATAGTATAATATGTTCAAAATCTAACAACTATTACGAAGGATCGCCATTTTATATCAAAAACATATCATCTAAGTCTAACCCTAAAGATATATGCATGAATTCTTACCCATTGGTAACCTCTAACCTATATGCCTCAACAG